>JAUTBS010224987.1:0-11519 GCA_032361285.1 Aequorea victoria | reverse complement strand
AATTAAAGTAATCTTACATCTTCATTCGATGTTTAGTACTTAATGAATGTGTCGTAGAAAGTGAGGCGTCACAGTTTGGGTTATCATGGACCAATTGACCAAATCATCTCATTTTCTACCAGTGAAAATTTCTTTTACACTCGATAAGCTAACTCAACTATATGTGAATGAGATTGTTCGACTTCACGGAGCACTAGTGTCAATAGTATCCGATAAAGACCCGAGATTTACTTTAAAGTTTTGGCTGAGTCTACAGAATGCAATGGGAACGTCTCTGAAGTTTAGCACGGCATTCCATCCACAACTGAACGGACAGTCAGAGAGGACTATTCAGACTTTGGAATATATGTTATAAGCTTGCGTACTAGACTTTCAAGGGAGTTGGAGCATGCATTTACCACTAATAGAGTTTGCATATAACAATAGCTATCAGGATACCATCGAGATGGCTCCATACGATGCACTTTATGGATGATGATGTAGAACTCTGACTTGTTGGGATGAAGTCGGTGAGCGAAATCTTTTAGGACCCGAGATAGTCTAAGAGAGAAAAGAATGAGAAAAAGGAAAAAAGAAGAAAAAAAAAAGAAGAAGGAAAGGAAGAACAACTTTAGTTCCTCCAACCCACAACTAAGAAATCATCAAATAAGAGTTCTTAAAACTCTCTTATAAAAGTTCGAAAATCATCTCACACCTCTCATCCCTCTTCAAAACAAAAGAAGAGAAGATTATAGAAGGGCACACAAGGAAAAATCTCAAATATAAGAAGATGAACTTTCTTGATTTGAGATCATGTTGAAGTAAAGAGTTAAGACCTATGAAAAAGTCAATAAATATGGTTAAAATAACATATAAAGTGATCTTAAGATAGATAAAAATAATGCTTGCATGGGAAAGAGAGTAGAAAGAAGATGAAAGTAAAAAATCTCATAAAAAAGTGAAGAACAGTGGCTTAAAGTCCTATCGAGAAATTTTCGAGCTATCTAAATAGAGCCTAAATGAAAACATATTTTGGAAGGAACTATTTTAGTATATCACGAGCATCTATACATTTTGGTTAGACCCAAAAATGTATTTTAAAACTCATATGCTATTTTTGAACATTATGCGTCAGAATCGCAGAAAAATAGTCCACTTTGAATTTTAGTATATTTTAGAAAAATTTCCTATAGATGATCCATATATAAAAATAAAAGTATATGGGTCTAGTTTCGTCCAAAATTGATATACCTCATTTTCATTGGATGAATTTTTAGAAAATAGAATTCTCCCAAATAGTGTTGTTTTCGGACATTTTGTGCCCCACAAATTTTTAGACACCCTTCTGTTGAGATCTGACTTCGGGTTCGTAATGAAAAAATTAGGTAACATCCTAATCTAACCTCTGTAATGTTTCAAGAATTTATAGGGAATGCTTAGTATTTTAAAATGAATTTGAAACGAGTGGGACAGAATCTAGAAATTATGAAAAACATAATTCAAAAAGATTTTATACAAATCTAACTACCTAAACACAAATTAGGGATCTTGGGGACCATGAGAGTATCAAGAGTGATTAAAAATAATATATTTAACAAGAAAAATATCTTACTTGCATACCCCCACAAGTATGCATGTGTTACCTTAGTTCACGAAGGTCCAGAGTGAACCAGGGGGTGTAGCTCAAGGAGGAGCACTTATTTTGAGATGAGTTTCTTTTATCACTAGCTTGGTATTATAGATGTATAAATAGTTAATTTTTTTATACTTTCATGCCATATGATCTGGGAAAATGAATGGTAATTTTACTTGTGAAAAAAAATTATATTTGTGAACTCTTGTTTTATGAAATGATTAATGAGCATGTATTGGAACTTAAATGAAGTTTGGATATTTTATGAAAGAACATAATACGGTTGTTATGATAGCCTTGATAGTACATGGTGAGTGTCATGTGATGGGTATATCACACACCTGATAATGTGTGGGTATATATCACGAAATAATATGAGAAATATATCGCACACCTGCTAATGCGTGGATATATGTTATAGTATAATAATATATGATGTATTAGTTTTATCACTGAGTATTGTTAAGTGGCCCGACGAATACTCCTTAGCCCTGTCCACTAAGTAGGCAGGAAATTCGGGAACGCAGTAATGCAACAACTCCTGATTGGGAGTTTAATACAACCCTTTGCTATATGAAATGGATTTGATTGATGGAAATGATAGAATCGTGGAATATCTCTTTAAAATATTTATGATGCTTGGAAAAACCTCGCTCATGAGGTGATTTATGGAAAGATGAAACTTGAGATCTTTTGTGACAAAATTATGCTATGTTGTGAAATGTTATCCTATTTCCAAAGTGTTGAACTATTTTGATCTCCATTGTGCAATTTATAATGCTATTACTAGTGATTGGTGAGCATGTGAATTTATTTCTCACCCCACACAAATTGATCTTTTTGGAAGGTTTTGGCATCAGGGCTGAGTCCGACTCGGCCCACTGTGGTCTTAAGCTAAGGGGAAGGTTGTGGGGAAGTTAGGGTCTAAAACTCTTTTTGTTTTTCTTTCTTGGCATGTAATTAATGTGATGATGTTGATGAAACTGTTAAGTCCTCGCGTTTATTTATCGGTATGTTTTGTTGGGCCCTTGTATGAAATCCTTTGTGGAATGTATGAAAAAGTGTGAGCTTCAGTTGTATGGATGTCGTTAAGAATGTTGGGTTGTGTAACCTTTTCAAATTTTGTTTCCGATGCTCGGGGCCGGGCTTGACACCAAGCTTGTTAGCATTTTGCTAGCCAACCACTTCAAGTTGAGCAAGAGTACGTATCCCTCTTCCACAAAAGAGAAAGAGAAAATGGAGGCAATCCCCTACTACTCAGTAGTTGGGAGTTTGATGTATGCTATACTTTGTTCCTAACCAGACATTGCTCACGCTGTTGACGTTGTGAGCATGTTCCTGTCCAATCCATAAAGAGATCATTAGGAAGTCATCAAGTGGATTATGAGATACTTGAAGGGTACTTCGAAGATGTTCTTGTGTTTTGGGGGAGCAGATCCAGTATTGAAAGGTTTTACAGATGCTTGCAT
The DNA here is from genome assembly GCA_032361285.1 of Aequorea victoria. Taxonomy (NCBI): domain Eukaryota; kingdom Metazoa; phylum Cnidaria; class Hydrozoa; order Leptothecata; family Aequoreidae; genus Aequorea; species Aequorea victoria. The sequence goes on along the minus strand of JAUTBS010224987.1, from coordinate 8,438 downwards.
GGGGCGATCTTGATGGTCGAAAGTCAACATCTGAGTTTCTGTTCACTTTCGCAGGTGGAGCTGCATCATGACAGTCCTAGTTGCAAATGTGTGTTGTTCTATCCACAACCGAGGCTAAGTACGCAGCCGCTACTGATGCCGAAAAGGAGATATTGTGGTTACAGCGATTTCTTCAAGAATTCGGTCTGAAGTAGAAGGAGTTCAAAGTACATTGTGACAGTCAGAGTGCTATTGATCTAAGTTACCACTCCCGTACGAAGCACATTGACATTCGCTATCACTGGATACGCGAAGCCATAGAGAAGCAGCAGTTGAAGATAGTAAAGATCTACACCGACAAGAATCCTGCAGATATGATGACGAAAGTCATGTCCAGAGACGACCTCAAACTCTAACTGATGAGTCATCGCCGACACTCTCTCTTCTATGGGTGTGTGGAGGGGGGGAATTGATGGGGTCAGCCCACATGAAGGTTTTTCTTCATCTGCATACACCAATCGACGAATTCTTGCCCCCATTGCCGAATCATGCACACCATCGCCGAATCCCATTGATTGCAAGATCAGGTTTTGGAGATTTTCTCTATGCTCGAAAATCTCCCTTGTCGCTTATAAATTGGGAGACTTCTAAAAGGAAAGGCAGTACAGAGTGAGTGAGCTCTGGGTGTGCAATTCCAATGTGAGTGGAGTGAGTTCTGTAAAAAGGGAGAAAAACAGAGAGAGTGAAATTAGTAAAAGTGTGAGTTAGAGTGAGAGAATTTCTCTCTCTCCTCTTCCACCATTATATCTCAACTGTTGAAATTATTTTTGCTATCTGTGAACGTAGGCCAAAGTGACGAACTACGTATATTTGCTTGAAATCTATGATTTCACAATTCGGGAAAAAGTGTGAATTATCATCACTTATAGATATTCCGACAACACTATATGCAGATAACATTGCATGTATTACATAAATCAAGAATGTGTAAATCAAAGGTAATACAACTACGCACATCTCACCAAAAATTCTTATACAAATGAGCTCTACAATAGTAAAGATATTGATGTACAATATATATGTTCAAATGACAATTTGATAGATTTATTTAATAAAATACTATTAACTGCAATTTTTAAGAAAGTAGTGCATAATATTTGAATGCCTTGACTTAAGGATTTATCATGAAAAGTTAAGATCACTTGCTTAAAGAAAATTTATATATTACACTTTATTCCTTTGTTTTAGGTTTTTCACAGATAATCTTTTCTTAAAAATGTATTAATGAGTCAATTTGAAGGCATTCATCACCACTATAACCAATACAAGAATATTGTATTATTTTTTCTTGGTTAAATATCATATAGCATCCATAATTTTTCTTGATAAAGTTTTAACCTAACATACAGGTGTGATCATTCAAAAGGGAGCTTTGAAAATATTTGTCTGATCACAATAAATGATACTATGGTGTAGCCTTAGTGTAAGTAACCATTTCAATAGTTAAAATATTACGTTAAATAGTAATTTCATTGATTGAACTTTTTTATTTGATCTGTAAATATTGAATGAGTTTCTCATCTTTGTATACATAGAAATAAAAGTGAAAAGAGTAGAGAAAATTTTATACATATAAAACCTCGTATATTAATTATATATACATATATATATATCAACTATTCAATTTATTCGTTTTGACATGTAAATTCAAGTACAAATGGTTTTCTTGGATAAGATCTTATTTACTTACTAAAAAACTCTTGAATTTGGTATTACTCACATAATTGTAATTCAACATGTGAGAATGTAAGATTGTATGTCAGTAATAGTTGAGGGACTTCGCAGTTTCCTAGAGAATAAAATGCTTACAAGCAAAAAATGCTGATCTTACGAGAATATTGTAGCTTAGAGCTTTAGTAAAACACGCTACAAACTTTCAAAGTATCATAGGATTGCTCGTATAAGGATTGTTGAACAAACAAAATATATATATAGTAAAACTAATTTAGAATGATAATTTTTTGATTTTATTTATTTTCGTCTTTATTATTTACACACAAAATTACTTTTCAAAATCATCTCGTCCAATTCATGTAAAGAGTGCAAGATTTTAACTAAAAATTAAAAAAAGAAAAAAAAGTGCAAACAAGCCAATAAGTTAAATTCTTTGTTTTACTTATTTTTATTTTTAGTGAATTTTTTTCATTTTTCGGTAAAAAAAGGAAATTACTTTTTCAATATCCAACGATGCAACTCAAAAAAATAAAAACATTTGATCAAAAATAAATATATCCAAAGAAGACAACAAACCAAATACTCATATTTTATCAGAAACTAGGCCTCAGTAATATTCATGTTCATTTCCCATAGAGGTTGTATCTAGATCATAAATTTGGGTAGTGATTTACAAAGTAAAGAAAAATAATAAGGAACCGAAAGAAATACATCCAACCTACTCACACCTTTATTCTCTAAATTCAACTTATTCACACCTTTATTCTCTTATCTATTCTTTTACCTTTACCCCATAAATCTCTTCACAAAATCATGATCCAAACACAGCATTAAAGCTAAGACTAACCAACCATTGAATCCAACATACAAATGAGTTACAAGTATTCTAATATAACTTGAGCACAAACTCCTCTTTTAGGCCACATATCCACAGCTCTTCATTGTATTATTAACTCTCACAATTTATGATAATAGCCTTCACCATTTTACTAAAAAAAATACATTTAACGCAAAAGAGAAAAAATAAAAAAATAAAAACTACCCGAACCAATGTAATTGAGCAGAATCTCTTGTTCTAGACAAGCCAAATGCAGCAGCAAGTTAATTTCTTGCACTCTTCAGTTCAAAAATAACTCTTAAGTTGTAAAAATGTTTCTTCTTTGAACACCCAACCTATAGACTAAAAAGCAAAAATTACTGGACAATACATACTATGTAACCCCCAGCTCAAAAACATCTCCTGAAAGCAGAGGTGGTGACTGGAAGAGTTATTGATACATCTTTGCCGCTAAAACGCAAGAACCTGCAAATCCATAGTTATAATGAACAAATTAAAAATTAGAAGGAAAAAAAAAATGAAGTCAAAACAAAAAACAGAACTGCATCTCATGCCCTCAGTACAGAGTTCTCCAGGCTGATGTCCCAACCATTTTGTTTACTATCCGATTCTTTATTTACATTGTTTGATTCACCAAATTTGAAAGGAAGATAAGCTACAAGATACAAGCAAGGATCAAAACTTTGTTTCGATCGTCTTGAAAACGGAAACGTTTCGAAAAAAAACTAAAAACATAGTAAAACATCTGAAAACATGGAGTTAAATATATTTTTATACAAGAAGGCTAGAAAATCAACAACTTAACACGTTTAAAGGCTATATATATTAATTTTTGAGTATTTGACAATAGAAAACAACACTAGAATTTAATTATTGATAATACCAAATAATTAAAAATGCAAATAATGTCATATATCATTTATACTCAAAATCATGTAGGGATTAAAAAAAATACCCTAAGAAAATGAAAAATTACAATACTAGGCTTATTAGCTTAGATTATAAAAACAAAAAATACCATTAACTATTTTTTTAAGAATAAATAGTTTAATCATGCTTGTTTTATTTTTTTTCTTACTATTTCTCTCATTCTCCTTAATTTCTCCGATTCCTAAGTAGTTTATGATTTTTTTTGTTCTCAAATATTTCTTTCTTAACAAAAAGAGGACAACAAAAATGAATATTGTTGGATACTTCTAATAAGTATTGAAACAAGTCATTGTTTCGGTATGTTTCAGTTTGTTTCGGTAGAAACATTAGAATTTCGGTATTCCACTAATATTTCCTTTCGATTTCCTAGAAAACAAAAACGTTTCGGCCGTTTCCATAAAAAGAAAACAAAATTTTGTTCTTTGGATAAAAGAAACAATTGGTTGCCCAAAAGATTTACAATTCAAAACTGAAAATATATTGAGAAAATCTAGTTGGGGTACATATGCAACTACTGAAAAAAGTTTGGGGCTTTTTAATTCCTAATGCACCAAAAGAAAAAGGAATCCTCCCCCTTCTCCATGCTCTATTTCTCCCCTTTTCCTTTTAACTTGTTGTAAGAAGGATAATCTTTCGGAACCAAAATTTGAATATAGAACAATATCAACGAGTACCACTAGGAGATTACAACAAAGGAACTAATGATTACCAGATCAGCTGCCCCCCTTCTGCTTGAGAGTAATCTTGTCCCCCAAGCTGAGAGCAATCCCTTGGGTCTTGCTTCTTATCCTAATATACCCGCCAAGCTTTCCATCTGTTTGTTTCTCAATGCTAATATTTACCAAAGCATCCTCCCCAAACACGCTCTTTGCATACAAGTTAGCAGCCAAGAAGCCACAATCACCGTCCAACGCCGACCTGCAAACAAGAAGCAGCCAATCAGAACATAAAGGATTGCTTTTACAGTGCTGTGCTTAGCTATGAATTATGAGAGGAACAAGTTTAAGCATATATATATATTTCTTACTCTTTATTCTAAAAAAAGGTCATTTACTTGATGATAAATACATCGAAAGTGATTTCTAATCATCCACTTGAGCATATACACCCCACCCCCCTTTTTCCCTTTCTAGTTGTTGAACAATTATGACTTATAGGCTACATTACTTGGGGAGGGGGGTGGGGGTTGTAATTTGCCCAAAACACACCAATAGAGTGAAGGTGGGAATTCTGGTATGACTACCAAAACTTTGCCGAGTTAGCTGGTAAATATGAGAGTATTTTAACTATTTTGAATGTAATTAAAGGGTAGTTTAGTCTTTATTGGTTATTAGATTTTCTAGGGTTTAGTGTTTGCTCCTTATTTATAGTATGTAAACAATCATTAATTGTTAAGCTTTCTTTTATTCTCAATAATAGTTCTCTACCATTTGTATCATAGTATCAGAGCAATCCTATTGTCGAAACCCTAGTTAGCATCGAAGAACACCATCGATCTTCGCACTGGTACAGCACTCAGGGACCACCATCGCCCTTCGCACTGGGTTTCAACGAGGTCGTTGGATCTTCATCTTCTCCGTCGAATTTACCTCAATGATCACGCCGACCATCATCAATCTTTGTCGCCCTGTCCCCGACCATCGTCGACCACGGCGCAATCAAATCAGAGCTTCTGAGTTCAACGACCCGATCCGACTCGTTTATTGCTCCACCGAACTTCACAGGGACTTCGTCTCCCTCCGGCGACCTCGTCGGACTCTCGCCTGACTCCAACGACTTGCGCCAGAGCATCATCTGGCCTACATAGCGTTGGATTGTGAATTTTGGGTACTGTTGACGTTGCGAGTTTTTTTCTTTCTTTGAGACAAGTCATTGAAGCCTCTTCTACATAGCGTTGGATTGCACTGGGTTGACCTGTAGCCTTCTCTATTGTTGCCTCTTTTGGTTAGACTGGTTTTGTACTGTTGCATTTTCTATTCATTGCATAGTGTTGGGTTGCACTGATTGTCTTCTCTTAGTTACTGATTGGATACCGTTTGGGTACGATTCTTTGGATTATTGATTGTGCTATACTGTTTGGGTACTATTTGATCATCAAGATGTCTGAGGACACACTACAAGCTATTAGCATTCGTCTGGGTGGCAATAACTATTTTTATTGGTAAAATGTTATGAAGAATTTTCTTCTTAGTAAAGGGCAATGGGGTTATGTGACAGGCTCAACAGTTCAACCAACCGATGCTAAAGCAGTGGGTTATAATACGTCCACTGCAGTATGGGATATGAAAAATGCACGTGTACTTACTTGGTTCCACAACTTTGTGGAGCCGAGTATCGGTATGAATTTTTCTAAATATAGCACAGTCTAGGAAGCACAGATACAGATACGACTACATCGATACGAAAAAAAAGTAGGATACAGATACGGCTAGGATACGTTTGCAAAACATTATTTTTTTCTTATAATTTTTAGTATTGTATTATTTATAAAACTAAAGCTAAAACAAGAGTTAATTCATTTTGTTATTTATTTATTTTGAAATATTCAATAACTATCCAAGTTAAGAGTAAGTTATAAAAAAAAATCTATTAAGGATAGAAAAAGAAAATATCTAAATTGTAGTACATTCATAACAATAAAACCAAAACAGTAACTAAATAAAACAATAATTTTTGAAAAATAAATAAATAGAATGTGGAATGTATCTAAAAGGACCAAAACGTATCACATCCGTATCCAAAATGTATCAAAAATTAAAAAAAAATAAAAAAAATTTTTTGGATACTTCTCAGTCGTATCTGATACGTATCTATCGGGAATGTATCGGTATCCGATACGCATACGGTGCTATTTTCAAAGTACCCGTGCTTCATACAGCAAAGACAAGCAGGTGTGGGGTTATTTACAGAGTATGTATCTTGTATCAAATTTTGCCAAACAATGTGTTAGAAATGGCTATTCGGAGTGCCAAATAGAAAGATAAATCGATTCAAGAATTTTATAATAAGATGACGAATTATTGGGATCAATTAGCCCTTATGAAACCTTCTGATTTGTAGTTGTTGAATAGTATTGTAAAAATCAGAGGCTAGTACAATTTCTCATGGCCCTTCGTGATCAATTTGAGTCTCTTCGTGTGGCTATTCTTCACTATTCCGCCTTGCCATCAGTTGAAGGAGTTGTTCATGAACTAATTGCTGAAGAGACACGGTTTAAAGTTGCTCAAATTGCTCTCCCTGCCCAATCAGTGTTTGCCACTCCTTCAGTGTATGCCGCTACTCGTTCTTCATTGTTGCCTACTCTTTCCCCACAACTAATTCAAGTCACTAGGAAGCCAAAACTATGCATTGCTATGGATGTGTAGTTTCTATCACCAAAAGGGCCATTGGAACCATGTATGTCCTAAACTAGCACAAAATGGGCTCACTTCCTCTCCGTCATCCTCACGACTACCCGCTCAGTCCTATCGCCCTTCTGCCGCCCTTGCAGCACCTACATCCAACCTCACGACTACTCGCGCAGTCCTATCGCCCTTCTGCCGCCCTTGCAGCACCTACATCCAATGGTGCTACCTCCTCTCCCTCCCCGTCGTTGCTAGAGCAGTTTCAGCAGTTTCAGTCTATGCTTGCATCCTCTGGGACTCAGTCACATGCTTCTATGATTACTTCTCATTCAAGTTTGTATAGTTCTTATTTCTCAGGTATTTCTCCCTCGACTTGGATCTTTGATTATGGTTCTTCTCATCATATGATGTCTGATTTATCTAGTCTTAGTTATTGTATCTCTTCTTCTTCCCCTGTTATTGTTTGCACTGTAGATGGTTCTTCTATGCCTGTTATTTCTATTATATCTATTGTCCCATCTTCATCCTCCCATTTGTCTATTCGTAATGCTTTCTATGTACCACAGTTGTCTGTTAGTTTACTATACATTAGTCAACTCTCTAATTCTGGTTTTTATGTCTTGTTCTCTTCCTCTGGTTGTGTTGTTCAGGATCAGACGTCCAAGATGCAGATTGGGATCAGGCGTAGAGCTGGTGACCTATATATTTTGGAGAGCTTGCACATTCTCGTGGCTCCTTTTATTGCTATATATTCTTTTTCCTTAGATTCCCACTCATCTTTTTATTTTTGGCATTCACGATTAGATCATTTGTCTAGTGAACGTTTAAAGAATTTGGTTCAGTCTGGTAGCTTACATAAAGTGTCTGTTACTAACATTTCTGAGTGCAGTGGCTATAAATTTGCAAAAATATCAGCTTTACCTTTTAATAAAAGCACTTCTACTTCTACATCACATTTTTCTATTGTTTACACGAATGTATAAGGCCCCTCTCCTGTTGCAACAAAGGGTATATCAGTTTATTATGTTTCATTTATAGATGATTATAGTCAATTTTGTTGGGTGTATCTCATGGCTCACAAATCTGTTTTTTTTCCATTTATCGCACTTTTTCTTCTATGGTCCACACCCATTTTTCTGCCACTATCAAAAAAAATTGTCCTGTCTTGGGTGGGCAGTATTTTTTGATAGGATTTATAGTTTTTTTAGCTTCTTCCGGCACCATCCATCAATCTTCATGTTTCGATACTCCCGCACAAAATGGTAGAGCTGAGAGAAAACATCGGCATACCCTTGACATTGCTTGCTCTCTTCTCTTTTTATATGTTCCTACTATCTTCTGGGGTGAAGTTGTTCTTACGACCATGTATCTTCTTAATCATATGTCTACTCTCCTTTCTGGAATTTTGCCTTATGAGAAGTTATTTATTCAAGCTCCTAATTACTCCTTGTTGCGTGTCTTTTGTTCCATATGTTTCGTCCTTCCCAAACAAGAGCGGAGCAAACTTAGTGCCCATTCTGCTCTGTATTTTTTTAGGATATGGTCTCTAGCGGAAAGGGTATAGGCAGTGGCGGAGGGAGGGGGGCTAGCATGGGCTGTGGGGGCCCCCCGCC
>JAUTBS010224877.1:0-11520 GCA_032361285.1 Aequorea victoria | reverse complement strand
AAGTGAGAGAAAGTGAGAAGAAGCGGGAAAGAGGAATAATCTAGGCCGTTAATTTTTTTGAAGAATAAATCTGAACCGTTAAAAGATAGTTTGTGAGAGAGATATTTTAAAAATATGAGGTGTTTTATTATATAGATTTAGTAGCTCGTACATTTATGTGATAATTTAATGACTAGCAACACTTCATACAATTTAACGATTAACATATTTTTTTTTTTATATTTTAAATTATTATTCTCTCATAATTTTTTTTCTTCTCTCAAACATAGTATTTTTGCACATTTTTAATAAAAAATCATACTTTCTTCCCTGGGAGTAAGAGAGTGCGAAAATTATTTTTCTATGGATAATATTGATATAAGGATAAATTATAATTTTCTTTTGGAGTTATTTAGTAAATTCTTTTGAATCATTCACTTATGAGAAATTATCTCACCTCCTAAAATTAATTTTTGCATAATAATTAATTTTTTGTCATTAAATAGACATTAAAATTTGAATTTAATATTTTGCTTAATGAACAAAATCACTCTCAACTTTTCTGAAAATGAGAGACAGGGAGGGACGAGAGACCGATGAGGGGATGAGAGACAGAATGAGACCCAACGCCACCCGCTAAGATCGACGAAACCCTAGAATGGGTCCACCGTGAGGGCGATCTCCTCTTGATAGGCCACTATACCCCTTGCGGTTCGTCCTTTCTCTCAAGAAACCCAGATTGCTCATCGTCCTCGTCAAGGTCGGCTCGTGAGTGGACCAGACCATCATCGCTCTCTCCGAGCACGTGGAGGCCGGAGACACCATCATCGACGATAGTAACGAATGGCACGAGAACACCGAGCGTCGGATGCTTGAGGTTGTCGACAAAGATATCCTCTGTTGGAATTCTTGTAACCCCTCCCAAGAATTCATTTCTAAATTCAATTGGAATTTCCTTATTCATTTCAGAATTCAATTGTGAATTCATTTTCAGAATTCATTTGATTTGTAACTCCCAAGAATGAATTCACTTCAGAATTCATTTGGTTATTCATTTATGCATAATAGTACTTTATGGCCATTCAACCCTTGCGTGTTACTTTTCTCCTTGGAGCTCTATATAAGAGCATTCTTGAGTTTGGTGTGAACAACAACAAGGAGAAGAACACAAGAGAGCATACAAGAATTCTGAATTTTCTGATTAGAGAGAGAGAGACGGACGAGGAGAAGTTAATAGCCGATCCTTTGAGGTGTTCCAACGTTCGGGGTGCCGTTTTATCCTGGGAGAGTGACGCCGGTGGAAACCTACAACACCCTCGGTAGGCGGCGAATCATTCTTAAAAAAACTGCGTTTGCAGGACTCGGTTTGCATTTCTTTTATTCCAATTACTTTCTCTACACATGTATTGTAATTGTTGATTATAATGAATAACATGTTTCTATGAATTTTCTGTATAATTTCCAACATTTTTATGTTACTCAACTCTTTGCAAGTCAAATAAACTACCTCCTAACTTCTAATTCAGGGAATGAAACTAAGAATTTTAAGCAGACTACAGTTAGCCCCTAAAAGATTTACTGCACCCACCATGTATTTGGGGTTATGTAACAGTGCAATTACTACTAATCTCACAAAATGTAAAAATAGCAGCTAAAATCAGAATAATATATAAATTTTAAAACTAACATCACATAATGAAAAACTGAACGCAAAATCTAGATATTAGCATTGGTTGCCAGTGTTTTGGCTATTAATTTTGTGTATAAATATTTGTAATGCATGGGAGATGTTAACGTTAATAATGCAGTCCAGAGAGATGAAAACTCATGACACATTTAATTTTTTCCGAATAGGAACACGAAACACATTCTTATTTTGAATCTTTAACATGTTTAGTTAATCCCCAAATCTTCCTAAATGCAGATTGGAACTGATGCAAAGGATATGATTTTAAGTATGGAATGATGCAGAAATCTGCTGGTTTTTTTCTTCTAGTAATTCCGTGGTATTTAGGTAAAGGAAAGTGAAACAACAAAAATGGGTAAAGGAAGGTTACAAGTTAAGGGGATAGGAAAAGTGAAACAACAAAAATGGTAGGGTGATGGAACAAGTCTAAAACACATTTGGTTTTGTAGGATGGGACTTTATTAATCGAAATCTATACCCGAAAGGCTGACTCTATTTTGAAGTAGAGGTCGGTTTTCGAATTAGGCGAGAGGGGTGCCTAACACCTTCCCCTTTCGTACCCTAACTCCCGAACCATTATCTCTAGTAAGGACGGACTAGTTCGTTGAAAGTTTTGGTTTCTTAGTTTCCCGCTAAAAACTAAGTGCTGACTCTAACTGTGCGGCCTTTAACACGAACGCATTTGGGGGAGGATCTCTTTTCGAAACATAGAACAAATCGCTTTTTCTTTTATCCTAAAAACTGAGAGCGAGTTTTCAAAAAAGAATTACAAAAGAAAAGAACGAGGATGGCCAGTTTTTCGAAGAGGGGTTCCTCACAATGGCGACTCCACTAGGGATCTTTTAAGAAAGAGAGCTAAACATGAAAAATGTTTAAACTGTTCTTATCATAAATTTATCATCAGTATTAGCATTACATTCATTATTTTCCATCTCATTTCTTCCCTTTTTCATTGGGTAACAAAAGCAAAAAGGAGAAAATAAAATAAGCCAAATGCATGCCTACCCTTCACTTCCGCGGTTTACTATTTCGGAGCTATGTGGGGGAATTGAGCAAGCCTTCTAGTCGTATGCTCCTTTGGATATGATAAAAAGAGTTATTGCGTACTGTTTGACCTGGCCAGGTACTACTTGGTCGGGAAGGTATATTATTGACACTATTCAGAAGGTACCCGGTTACTGGACTACTTGGCCTTTTCATTTGGATTTACTCAGCTTAGAACTTTTTCTTTAGGAAAAACCCACTTTTAGGTTATATGTTTTTCTTTTATGTATTCTTTTGATTGATTAGAGTAGCTCTTTTTCTTCTTTTGAGCCGGGTTTCATCACCTGAGTCTCTCTTTCTCTTTCCTAGGACCCTCTGTGGTTATCCCGTAGTTTGACGCCGTTAGGCCGTTGCCTAACATTCGTCGCTTCTTTTGAGCTAGGTTTCATCACCCGAGTCTCTCTTTCTCTTTCTCGGGATCCTCTGTGGTTGTCCTGTGGTTTGACGTCGTTAGGCTGTTACCTACCCTTCGTCATTTCCTTTAAGCTCGGTTTCATCACCCGAGTCTTTTTTTTTTTTTTTTTTGAGATCCTCAGTGGTTATCGTGTGGTTTGACACCGTTAGGCCGTTGCCTAACCTTCGTCGCTTCTTTTGAGCCAGTTTTCATCACCCGAGTCTCTCTTTCTCTTTTTTGGGACCCTCTGTAGTTGTCCCATGGTTTGACGGCATTAGGCCGTTGCCTATGCTTCGTCGCTTCTTTTGAGCCAAGTTTCATCATTCGAGTCTCTTTTTCTCTTTTTCGGGACCATCCATGGTTGTCCCATGGTTTCACACCGTTAGGTCGTTGCCTACTCTTCATCGTTTCTTTTGAGTCAGGTTTCATCAACCCGTGCCTCTTTCTCTTTTTTGGAACCTTCCGAGGATGTCTCGAACCCTTGTAGTTATTGGAATTTGGGCCCAACTTCTCTTTTTTTGCATCTAGGATCAGGCCTCATCAACCCGTATCTTATTCTTTTTTGGGACCCCTCCGGGGTTGTCCCAAACCTTGCGGTCGTTGGACTGTCAACCCAACCTCTTCTCTTTTGTAAGAGCCGAGTTTCACCGACCCATGTCTCTTTCTTTTCGGGACCCTCCGTTGGTCATCCTGAGTCTCATAGTCACCGGGCCTGGGACCCAGCCCAATTCTTGGTTAGGTCTTGCGCCTTTTCCCCTTGTGTTATATTGCCCAAATTTTTTTGAGAAAATTCCTAGTTTTCTCATCATCGAGCCGGGGTTCGATGCTTCCCGATGTTAGTACTCATAGTGTAAGTCGGTATCATCCCGCATCCTCTTTACAAGTGTAATTCGGTATCATCCCGCATCTTCCTGATAGGGTGAGTCGGGTGTTTTGGACCGGCGCACCCTCCTCATGGTGTGAGTCGGTATCATTCTGCATCCTCTTCACAAGTGTAAGTAGGTCGGTACACTATCTCCCATGGGTATCGATAACCATTTAAAAGCACAACTCTTCCATAGGTCTCTTACAGGAGCTACTCAACATTGGATTCTAACCTTAGAAGCCACCAGAACCAGAACTTGAGAGGACATTGCTACTATATTTTTCGGGCAGTACAACTACAACGTCCAGCTGGACGTAACCATAAGGGAGCTGGAGACCACTAAACATAACGTCCGGGAAGCTTTTGTTGACTTATTGACCCGCTGGAGGGGTAAAGAAGCTAAGATGACCAACTGGCCTACAGAGAAAGAACAGGTCGGGACGGTAGTAAAGAACTTGCAACCCCAATTCAGAAAGTACCTTATCACTCAGTCGCTCATGACATTTGAGCAACTGTTTGATGCGGGAATCCAAATTGAGAATGCCCTCCAGATGGGAGAGATTAAGAAGACAGAAGTCAGAACAGAGGTAGGTACAAGTCAGCAGAAACCCCGAAGGCCTTATTAGGGTCAGAATTATCCAGGTTAGAACAGCTACCCAACCAATCAGGCTAGCCATAATCTGCCCAACAATAACATGCCGAGGGCAGCAGAAGTGAACCTTCTCAACCCCCAACCAGGGCCGACTAGACAAGCATTTTTGTTCCTATTTGTCCAGAGAGTGTTGAATGAGCTAAGTGTTCAGCTCTTCGTGTTATTTTCGAGGTTGGTGGAGAAAGGGCACCTAATGCCCCTCGCTCCAACGCCTCCTCGAAATCCACATCCAACCAGTTATAACCCTAACAGGTACTGCGAATACCACCAAGCGCCTGGGCATGCCATCTAATACTGCATGAAGTTTCGGCATAAGATTTAGGATTTGATTGATAATAAGGTGATCCCGCCCCCAACGGCGGCCAAGCCTAACGTTACCACTAATCCACTACCGAATCACATGAACCCACTCCCTTGGAACTTAAACTATATCTATACAACTTCACCTTGTTATGATCCCAGCATCTACATCTGCCCGGAAGGGGCCATTAGACCAAGTCCACCTCTCCTAGAAGAGAACTTTCTGTGCTCTTTGGATACAGAAGGAACTCTATACATAGAGGAAAATGACTTAGAAGAGCTGGAGGATGCGGAAGAAATTCTAGAGGAATGGGATAATATGGCAGCAAATAACGAGGTGCATGTGGAGTTTTCCTTCTACGACCCCAACATAGACACTGGCAATAATGGTTGGCTTTTGTCAGAAGAATCAGGAGAGGAATGCACAGACGACGAATCAGACGGAAGTGAGGGTTGGAAAAACCGTGATGATGATGAACTTTCTACTTCTGGCACCCTACCAGGCAATGGTGTAGAATAGGCAGACACAAATTAACCAAAAGAGAAATCGGAGGGGAACCCAGGGAGTACAAGATCAGGAATAGGATTCGGGACAGGGACAGAAGCAAGAACAGAACCAAAACCAGAATTAGAACCAAAAGCAAAAATAGAACCAAAACTAGAAACAAAGACAGAAGCAGAAGCAGGAACGGGAACATAAGCACATATAAAGGTAATGCCAATAATAGCAATGGGATCTAGGAAAGACTAGGGATCATAATCCAAGAATGAATATAACATCAAGACTCAAGCTAGGGCTGGGAAAAATCAAAGGTCGAAGGAACCCAAGAATAAAGAAAAAGAAGCCAGCAAAGAAACAGAATGTATGACAGGCATCGAGCCCACTGATATCAGAACTGCCGAGAACAGGACTAGGAGTAAAGGCAAGCAGAACGCCGACCTAGATATCACATCTAAAGAACAAGAGGGCATTTTAGACCTTTTCGTTCTTGATGACGATATTTGAGACTACTCAGGGACCGAAGACAACTGGAGAGATGAAGAACTATAGGCGGTAGAAGAAATAAACCATCAAGAGACAGAGAAAGAACAAAGCCCAGCCCCAGAAGGAAAGTTAAAAGTCAAAACAGAACACCCAACAACCAACACAGAAACAGAGAAAACAGTAGGAGATGATCTATGAGGACTAAAAGGACTAGACTTGTCTGAACTAAACCCTGCTGCAGATTATTGGGATGGTCTGTAGGACCCTGAAGAAGAGGTCAAGCATTTGACCAGGAGAGGAAAACACTTTAAACTGGCTTACTTAGAGAGAGGTGAAGCTAGCCAGCCCACAACAGAAGCCAAAGAAGACGATGGCGTTGTACTGAAGTAACTCAAAAAGATCCAGGCCACCCTGAGTATTTTGGGGGCTACTGATGGCATTCCACAAACACAGACAAGTCGTGCTGAGGACTCTAAGTAAAGTCGACATCTCCATCGACACCACTGCTGAACAGCTGGTAGGAGTGGTTGCTCCTACCTAACTGAATAATGTCATTGCTTTTATAGAGAACGATCTGCTCACCAAAGGACCCCTGCACAATAAACCTCTCCACATAATAGTAAAGTGCCTCGAAAAATGGGTTCTTGCAGTATTGATTGATAATGGGTCAATATTGAACGTTTTCCCACTCAGAACAGTGCATTGCCTCGAGTTCAAAGAGCAAGATTTTACTCCAACTACTCAGGGGGTACGAGCTTATGATAATACTCGCAAAAATGTGCTGGGGTATTTAAGTTCGCTGTTATCATAGGACCCATCGACAGCGAGATCAAATCTCACGTATTGGATGTGTCGGCCTCCTTCAATTTGTTGTTAGGCCGACCGTGGTTGCATGACCCTAATGTATAGGCAGTTCTATCCACCCTCCATCAGAAGGTCAAAATGATAAGGAATGAGACTATTTTGACTATATTCGGTGAATCAAGCATCCAGGCAACTACCACTGACGGCACCCCTTTGTTTGAAATACAGGACGGGGAAGAAGATTTCACCTTGAGCGGTTTTGAATTTGACAAAACAGCAGCTATTCAGACTTTAATGACTGGAGAGCAACTATATGTAAAACCTCAAACAGTAATGATGGGAAAAATGTCATACTTTCCAGGCGTAGGGCTTGGAAAATGTTAACACGGTAGAACTGAACTGATATGTGTTCAGGGAAATCGCTATACCTTTGGTCTGGGATACAAGCCCACCAAACAAAACCTAGTTAAGGAGAGAGTGGAAGCACAGAGGAGGGCATGGGCCAAAAGAACAAATACAGAATACCTGGCTCTGTTGCCAGCCTATGGTCCTCTGAATGGGCAATATATGAAGGAAAGTGAGACTTTTTTGTTGTGTGAATTTCCAGAATCATGGATCGACGAGGGGTCTGGGAAGAAAACACCTGGGATTGACATATTGTTTGAACACCAACTGACAGATAGCGAGCCCGAGGAGGACAAGGCAGAAGACGAAGGTGCATCAGAGAAGGCGTGCAAGAAAGACTGGGCCAAGGACCTAGATGAATTCACGCTGGGGTCACTCTTTGAGGGAGCAGCTCCAATACACGCGAAAGAAGGCACGAAAAGATTGCCATGCTGGGCAGTGACGAGCCGATCGACTGTTCTAGATTAATAACAAGCGAGGGTAACGTTTTAGTAGAAAGTTAGACCTACGAATATAAGGCTTTGAATGATGTAGATAGTGAGTCAAAGTCCAAGTCGGACTTGTCAACATCTACAGATTCAGAGTCCAGTAGTGAGTCCTCCGAGCATCCACCTGTTAGGGTGTCTCGATCTTTTATTATATCTAAATACATGTGAAAATCTATAACCTTTGCTGATGATAATAATAAAATAGAGAACTCTTCTGGTTACCCTGCTGTACTTCCTTACGAATGTTTGATTGTTGACTCCGATAATTTTGATGGGGTTGTTTCCTAAGAGCTAAAACTTTTAATTGAAAAAGAAGAAGAGATGCGCACTAAACCTTTAATTGAAAAAACGTTTTCAATAAATCTGGGTACTAAGAAGGATCCACAAATGGTCCAGATCGGTTATACTTTATCAAATGAAGAACGTGAGCCATTAATCAAATTATGAACGGAATTTAAAGATGTTTTTGCGTGGTCATACGCAGACATGCCCAGAATTAACCCAAAAATCGTCCAACACAAAATACTCCTCTACTTTGATGCCAAACCTGTAAAGCAAAAGCTGAGACGTGTAAGACCTCATCGGGCCCTCAAAATTAAGGAGGAAGTTACCAAATAAGTGAAAGTTGGTTTTCTTCAGGTGATAGAGTACCCCCAGTGGGTTGCTAATATTGTTCATGTGCCAAAGAAAGACGGTTGGGTACAAGTTTACATTGACTTTTGAGATCTTAACAAGGCAAGTCCCAAATATGACTTCCCTCTGCCACATATAGATGTCCTCATGGATAATACTGTCGGACATGCATTGCTGTCGTTCATGGACGGATTCTCAGGATATAATCAGATTCTTATGGAACTCGAAGACAGAGAAAAGAATACGTTCACCACGCCGTGGGGAACGTGTTGTTATAGGGCTATGCCCTTCGATCTGAAAATGCAGGAGCCACGTATCCACGTGCTGCAACGGTGTTACTCCACGACATCATACACAAAGAAGTGGAAGTATATGTCGATGATATAATCGTTAAATCCAAAGACCATGAAGGATATACCTCGACCTTAGAGAAATTCATTAAAAGAATCTGAAAGTACCGAATGAGGTTGAACCCGCAGAAGTGTGGTTTTAGAGTTACAGCAGCCAAGATGTTGGGATTCATCATCACCCACAGAGGGATAGAGCTGGATCCTTCCAAGATCAAGGCGATTTTGGAAATGCCTCCCCCCAGAATGGAGAAAGAAGTTAGAGAATTCCTTAGAAGAATTTAGTTCATCGGTTGTTT
Source organism: Aequorea victoria (assembly GCA_032361285.1). Lineage (NCBI taxonomy): Eukaryota > Metazoa > Cnidaria > Hydrozoa > Leptothecata > Aequoreidae > Aequorea > Aequorea victoria. The sequence goes on along the minus strand of JAUTBS010224877.1, from coordinate 2,638 downwards.
CATCTCGAAATTGACTACAACCTGTGAGCCTCTTTTTCATTTACTCAGAAAGAATACCAAATTCCAATGGGATCAACATTACCAAAATACCCTCGAGTCAATCCAAGAGTAACTACAAAAACCTCATGTGCTTTCCCCTTTGGAACTAGGCAAACCTTTGATCATGTACCTGTCAGTGAACGAGTCTTCAATGGGCTGCATGCTAACGCTAGAAGGGGGCAACGGAGAAGAAAGGGCCATGTATTATTTGAGCAAGAAAATGATAGATTTTGAATCTCGATACACGCTGCTGGAGAAAACTTGTTGGGCTTTGGTGTGGTCATCCAAAAAGTTACGACACTACATGTTGGCATACCCTATATTGTTAATTTCTAGAATGGACCTACTTAAGTACATGTTCGAAAAACTTGCACTGACAGGGAGATTGGCCTGATGGTTGCTATTATTGGTCGAGTTTGAACTGCACTACAAAATTAGAAAATCGGTAAAAGGACGAGTCATAGTAGAATTCTTAGTAGACCAGCCAGTTGAGGGGTAAGAAGTATTAGAGTTTTAGTTTCCCGATGAAGACGTGCTGACAGTGGAGAACGAGTTGTAGATGTTATTCTTTGATGGTGCCTCAAACTAATATGGTTATGAAATTGAGATACTGTTAGTCACTCCTAATGACTCGCATGTTCCGTTGGCCTACAAGTTAAACTTTGAGGTCACCAACAATCAGGCCGAATATGAAGCGTGTATCGCCGTGATGGAAGCCGCCTTGGAATTGGGCACAAAAAAGATAGAAGTGATCGGTAACTCAGCCTTGGTCATTTTCCAAGCCAGTGGGAAATGGAAGGTCAAAGAGAAGAAGATAATGCCATACTATCAGGAGCTCGATCGACTCATCCCCAGTTTTGATGAAGTTATTTTTATTCACATACCCCGGCTTCAGAACAAATTTATTGATGCCCTTGCCACTCTTGCTTCTATGATTGACATATCGACAAAGGCCAAAAGGAGGCCTTTGGTAATTGAACAGAGAAGCATGAGAGCATACGAAGTTGCATTCTTGGAGTCAGAAGAAAGAGATAGTTTGTCATGGTTTCACGACATCCAGAATTTCATTCAGGATGGAAGACACCCAGAGAACGCCAGCGAGAAAGATAAGAGAGCCATCAGAAGATTAGCAGCTCAATTTGTCATCTGTGGCGGCAAGCTATACAAAAGGACTTATATAGGGGTGAACAAGCTTTGTGTAACCAACGAAGAAGGTCAAGAGATCATAGGAGAATTGCACGAAAGAGCCTGTGGGCCACACATGAACGGGATGATGTTGGCCAAAAAGATCTTGCGACAAGGCTATTTCTGGATGACACTAGAAACGGACTGTGTCAGGTTCGTCAAAAGATGCCGCAAGTGCCAAATCCATGCAAATCTAGAAAATCCAGAGCACCATCATAATTATACAGCATGACTTCCCCTTGGCCATTTTTAGTCGGGGAAATAGACATCATTGGCAAGGTCACACCAAAAGCTTCGAATGGGCACAAATTTATCTTAGTAGCCATCGACTATTTCACAAAATGGGTCGAGGCTGCTTCCTTTTCAGTCCTCAAAACTTTTCACGTGGCCAAGTTTATCAAGCACAATATCATATGCCGATATGGTGTTCCTCATGAAATCATATCCGATAATGGATCCCACTTTTAAGGGGAAGTACTAGATTTGATGGAAGAATACAGAATCGTCTCACACAAGTCATCACCGTACAGGCTACGGACAAATGGAGCGGTCGAGGCAGCTAACAAAAACATTAAGAGAATCCTGCAAAGGACAATAGAAGGCAGTAAGGATTGGCCAAAAAAGTTTACATTTTCCCTTTGGGGCTACAGGATGTCAATTTGAGCCTCGACGGGAGTCACCCCATACTCACTAGTATACAGAATAGAAGCTGTCCTACTCGTAAAACTAGAAGTTCCTTCTCTCAGAGTTATACCAGAGTGCAGTATACCATAAGAAAAATGGAAGAGGGATCATTCCGAGGACTTACTTTTGTTCGACGAAAGAAGACTGAGGGTGCACTTTCACGTTCAAGGCTATCAGAAAAGGGTAGCTAGGGCATTTCACAAAAAGGTCAAAACCAGAGACCCCAAGGAAGGGGACCTCATACTCAAAGAAATATGTGCCCCTATCTTTGATCCAAGAGGGAAATTTAAACCAAATTGGGCCGGGCCATATATAATCAAAGCTATTAGGATGGGAGGCGTCATTATTATGGACCTAGACAGAAACACTTTCAATACCCCAACCAATTTGGACCAACTTAAAAAGTACTACCCTTAAAAAAATATGAAAATAAAAGAGGCTCACCGGGTTAAGAAATTGATGAAATTAAACAACACAGGAAAAAGTAAGAGCAACCCGCAAGGTTGAAAACTCGAAACGGCGGCTTTGGCAAGATAAAGGCATCAAGAAAGGAGAGTGTTAAAACCCAGAGTGGAACCAGACTAGAACTACGTTGTGGCCTGATTTCTTTTCTTTAGGATACGTAGGCAACTTCAATCTGAAGTTCGGCCCAAACCTGTACATAAATAAATCATTCTCCCAAAATACACAAAAAAACAAAAACAAAAAAAGCGAAAAAGGAAAAAGGAAA
>JAUTBS010224655.1:0-11523 GCA_032361285.1 Aequorea victoria | reverse complement strand
GTTATATATACCTAAACTTTGTTATCTATATATGTAATCCAATATATATGTATATACCATAAGAATGTAAAACAGGGGAAGAGGGATGCACACACCTGAGAAGTCGACGACAAGGCGACGACGACGGTGAACAAGGGTGCTGGCTGCAGTGCTGGGTTGTGGCGGCGTGCGATGGTTCGGTGGTTGCAGCAGGTTGATTAGAAAGGGAGAAGGGCTGAAGCAGAGAGCTTGAGAGAGGAAAGGGAATGACTGGAATAAAGAGAGAGATGGAGGAGAGACGTGAGAGAGGGAAAGGAGGTTGAGAGGATAAAGGGAGAAAGAGGGGGAGATAAAAGAGGATGAGGTGAGCAAAATAGGAAAGGTGCAGATTTCCCAACATAAAATAAGAAAAAGATTGCATCAAATCTCATATTTTCCTCCACAAAATTTATCTTTTAAATTTTAAATCTCCCATAAACCAACTACCAAAATCAGAATTTAAGATAAGAAATTACTCTCAAAATATTCTCAACTTCCCGATTTAATTTAAATTAACAAATTCAATTATTTAATTAAATTAGAAATTCAAATCAATTAATAAATTTGATTATTCAATTAAATTAGAAGTTCTAATATCAATATTATTTAAATTTTTCATTAGTTCATTTAACTTGGTTGGTAATTTTTTTTTTTGTCAATCAATTTGTTTTAAATTAGCTAACTTAATATTTTATTTGACGGTGTCTCATTTATTTAGTTAGATTTTTAATTAATCGATCTTTAATAACTCAATTTAATTATTTAATAATAAATTTTAAAATTAAAAATTCTCGGGTTTTACATTGTTCCCCCCTTAAAAGAATTTCGTCATCAGAATTAGAATGCACTAATCTTGAGGAAACAATTGATTTATATTCTCGGAGCAGCTCCAAGTACCCCACGCTTTTGCTGCGCACTTTGATCACCATTTCGTAAGTTATTTCTTTTATATTTAGCATATTCCCGATGACTCTACACCCTTTCTAGTACTTTCCAGAATGATATACCACACTCCGAAATATAAGCCTCTGCTAGAATCTCGTTTCTCAATTCCCCACTATCGGACACCCAGCCTTTAAGAAGTCCAACGATCTCACACCGTAATATGCTCTAAAGCAATCTCTAGCAATTCAATCCAAAATATAATTTCTTAGAAACACCCATATATCGAATCAAAAGCTCACTACAAATACTAGAGTCAATTCTCCATAAAAACAACACTAAGATACTAGCAACCGTTCTATAAAGTTGATTATGGTATTATGTTTTCATAACATAATGATTTCTCACAAAGGGTTCCAAATCTAAAACATCCAAGGCTTACGAGTATCCTAAGTCTAACGACTCTCTATGACTTATAAGGTTGTCTTCCCCAATCTGATAACTTACTAACACTTCCAGTTAAAACCAACGTCTCGCGACAAACGTGTTTCCAATCGAATTTCAAAGCCAATCGACAGACGTCCGAAGTCAAGAGTACGACACCCGAAAGTCCTACACATACTTATCTTAACTTAGGTTCTTACAATTAATGTCTATGATATATAGATACATAATTAGAATTCACATCACGACACTAGCCATAACACTAAAAAGCAATATATCACATTAACATAATGTAAAATGAAGCAAGTTAACTACAAATAAGAACTCTGGGGATCCCGACCTCTACTAATGATATGATGCATGTATAAGATGATACAATCCTACCTTAAGAATATTAACTTATGCTCTGATACCAACTTTGTCACACCCCAATTTAGGAGCTGTGACCGACCATGGATCATGGGCCTTAGCCCAATAAACCAAGAAAGCCTAAATATAAAAATTAGCTAATTAATAAACATTCCACAGTGTTCAAACCATTAAAATCCATAAATGTAGAAATTTGAAAACATAAATTAAATGAAATGCATGTTCTTAGAGGTCGAGTATTGGATCCCATGCTACGCTCGAGTTCATCCATTAGCCTCATCACTGAATACCTGAAAAGTTTGAATACAACATCAACAATGCTGGTGAATAAAAACATGCATATTACAATACAGTTCAAAATAAGAAATAAAATAATTCTGTATAACAACATATCATGGCATGATACATATATGACAATATCAAAAAGGAGAACATCTAATCCATCACTTCATTTCATTCTCATTTTACTATTTTATTTCGTTGTCTCATTATCTCATTCATCATCTCATTCATTATCTTATTCATTATCTCAAAACATATATAGTTTCTTTTTATTTGGTTCTGTTATCAACGAGTCACCAATATATCACATAATCAGACCTTATGTCTGTATCATATCACTATAGTCATTTGGTAACATACACGAGTTACCAATGTATCCTAAAATCAGACGTTATGTCTGTATCGTATCAATATAATCATTTGATAACGTACACAAGTTACCAAGATATCCCATAATCAGATCTTATGTCTGTATCATATCAATATAATCAGACATTATGTTTGTATCGTATCACTATATACTTTTCATTCACCATATTTTCAATACATATAGAGAAGCAATCCTTTTAGAATATCTTTCATTCACACCATAATCTTTTCATAACAGAATATTCGTTTGAGAGTATTTTAGTCACAAATATTCCTTTTATAAATTTATTTGAAAAAGAGAGTTTTTATAGAAAGCAGGTAACAAGTAAATTCATATGTAAGTAAAACGTTTATACCATAATTTTAGGAGAACATTCAAAACGCATATATCAAACTTTCAAGCAGTTTGGGGGATAGGAAAAATTTTAATAAAAATACGTAGCGTGTAACCACTCACTTGATATCCGCAGAAATGAATCAAATGAAATAGTAGGATGTCATCTACGTCAACCTGAATGATAAAATGCACAAACTACGAATAAATAACAAGTACAGATAACGGTCTAACTATCCAAACGAATCCTTACCCGTTAATTAAGATTTTAATTCCTTGTTTGTGGTTTTAATTAGATTATTATTTAATTTAACGTATTATTTAAACTGATGCCTCAAACGGCGTCCTTAATCCCTTTAAATTTATTTTATAATGTTTTCGGATTTATTAAGTTAATTATTAACTATTTACAATTTATAATTAAATTTTTATTCAACAATGTTTTTAATAAGTTAGCTTTATTAAACAGTGATTTCAGTGTAGATTAACATTAAGGTCATAACCAAACAAGTCCCTAATAGTGAACTTTAACTGAGAAACAAGTCTCAGCATGTTTTCGTTCGGACGCCGGGGGAGTCCCGTCCGGACGGGAAACAACAGAGGGAGGAGTCGACCTCAGGGTACCTCCGTCCGAACACCGGACGAGCTTTGTCCTGACGAAAAACAACCGAGGCTTCATCATTCAAGTCAGTCGATCCCCGTTCGGACGCCGGGTGGTTCCGTCCATATGGAACCCAACAGAGGGGCCAAACCAGTGATTCTGAAGGTCGAGTTTTTGATCTTGTTTTCATTCATAACTTTCAAAACTTAGTCTTTTATGCATAATAAGGGTTGTTTATCATGTTTCTAATGAGTTTTTCAATCAATAACATATAAATGCTTGATTTTGATATTTTGTATATATATATATGTATATATATTTTTATATATAACAGTTATATGTTATGTATATATATATGAATCCGAATGTGCATCCTTTTGATTGTATGATTTATATACGAAATCTCTTAAATCTATGTACATCTAATCTTTTGTTATATATATAATCTGTTGTCTAAATATTTATACATATTTAATACATATATATATCATATGTTCTATATATAAATCGGAAACAGAGGAGAGAGAGGAGATCAACCGGCGAGATGACGAACACGACGACGACGGTGATGCGTGGCTGCGCGGCGATGGTCCGGTGGTGCAGCAGCGGCGTGGAATGGTCGCGCGAATGAGTGAGGGAGAGAGCAGATGAAGCAGTGAGGGAGATAGAGAAAAGTGAGGTTAAAGAAGATGAAGTTTGGGGAGAGAGAGAGAGTGTACGTGAGAGACGGAAAGGAAGGCTGATGTTGGGAGATAAAAGAGGAATGCAAATAAGAATTTTAGGAAGGGATCACTAAGGATCCCTCCTTTCCATCAACCAAACTTATTCTTCCAAAAATCAAAATTTAAAAAGATTTAGCCCAAAATCATCTTTAACATAGTAGGAATTAATCCGAATTAAAATTCTGCTACCATTAATAATTTAATTCCTACCGAATTTGAATTTAACTTTTGAAATTAATATTTCAAAATTTCTGATTTTAAATTAATGTTAACAATTAATTTATTCTGTAAATAAAATATCCGAAATAATTATTATTCCAATTAATTGTATTTTGTAAATTAGTTTGCTTTAATTAGTTTGCTTTAATTAGTTAATTTTATCATTTTATTTGATAATGTCTTAATTAGTTAATTTAATTTAATTAATAGATTTTAATTAACCAATTTAATTATTTAATAATTAATTTTAAAATTAATTAAAAAATATTTTATCAGGTTTTACAGCTTTGGGTCCCGCCAGACTGTGCGGGTACCGCTATGACACCAGCTGCTGGAACCGCAGGATCTGGGTCGTCCTCGTGACTTGCACCACCAGCCATCTGATCCTGGTTGTTTTCCATTTGAGTAGGAAGAAAGTAGGAAGTCAGAAGTACAAGAGAGTAAGACAGAGCAGAGACAGTCGGCGGTTCGCGTACGGCTGAAATGAACCACCAGCCGAACTTGAAGAAACTCACGACCTTTAGCCTACTTGGTGCGCACCACTTCCCTCCTAGTGACATGCCACTTCCCTCCTTCACACGTGGCGCTACGCCACTTCCCTCCTCATGCGCTGGAAAATCCAATCATCACCTAGCACCACGCCACTTCCCTCCATGTGGCGCTAATCAATTCATTCGACACGTGGCGTTATGCCACTTCCCTCATCACGCGCCAAGTCGACCAATCGCCATGTGGCGCAACGTCACCTCTCTCTGAGACACGTGGCACAGGCTTGAGTCGAGGTCTGGGTTAACTTGTATCGGCTCATGTATTTTTCTTTGGACTTGGGTCGACTCATGAAAAAGGTGGGTCGACTCATGGCTACGTCTGTTAGAGATCTAGAGAGAAAAGTGATTTGAGTTGACTCATGAAATGTTTGGGTCGACTCATTGTCTCGCCTGATAAGAGAAACATAGGGTTTTTGTGATTGGATCGACTCAGAGGTTTAAGAAAAACTCAGTTTTATTTTCTGTGATAAAGCTCTGTTTGGGAATGGTTTTAAAGATGTTAAAAATATTTGAACACTTGTTTTAATATCTGAAATCATTTCAAATAATGTCAAATACAAAGTTAACACCAATCATGGGTGTTAACCTATTAGATAATTATTAAGAATATTTTGACGTTTAAGTGAAGTATATATGACAAGATATAAACAATAATTTTGATTAATGAATATGATCATTTTAACTTGTTAATATACTAATTGATTAAAATCATTTAAATTATTTATATGTTTTTCATAAAGCTTGGAGCTTATTAAACATTCCTTTTTAACTTTTTGAAAGTTTTGTTTCTTATCATTAAAATCAATAAATTGATTCGTTAAACCTTGAGGCTAACACCACATACCACCTAACGCCATGCCACTTACACCTAGTGTCCGCCTCCTTGAGAGGAAACTTCGGCTCCAAGCCAGCTCCTCGCCCATTTTCTATAAATAGATCTCCCTCCCACCTTATTTTAGAAACATGTATACCAATTCTCTTAGTATCAAACCTCTGCAGAATTGATCCCATAATCGTATACAAGACAAACTTTTGCCAAAATATAAATTTAAGACTACCTAATTCAGAATCCTTTGCTTTAGAAGGACTACGAAGACTCAAAAACCGCACGAAAGGCCTCCCGGGGACACGCCGTATTTGAGGAAAAAGTTTCGAAACTGCTTGAAACTTCACTCTTCTTCCAGGATATACGGTAAGTCCCTCTTTTTCTCATCTCTTTCATTTATTCATCTTTTTTCCTTCTTTCAAACTTCTTTCTATTCAATAAAAGGGGAGAAAGAGGCCAACGCCGGTTCTATTTTTTTGTTTTTGTTTAAGCATGTTTTCCCATTTCTTAGAAAACATGCTTTCTTTATTTATTTATTTCTTTCTTCTTAGTCCTTTAGCTTTTAGAAATGCATAAATTGTAAGAATTAGACTATTTGCCAAAAATCTTACATGCATTGTCATCTTTTTTGTTTTTTTTCTTCTTCTATAAAAATACATGCACACAAAGAGCACACTGTTTTCTTAAAACAGTAACCCCTTTCGGGCCTCTGATTGTCAAGCTCACTCTTTTATAGTGACGTGCGCCACATTCAGAGAGCCCAAAAGTGGCGCATGCCATGTCCATATGGCTTGCGTCAGGTTATAAGATGGTGTGTGCCACCTCTGTTTAAAAATCAGTGGCTTTCGGTAGCTTTTTCCTGCATCTTTCTATTTTAACAGTATATTTTATATGCATCAACTGCACTGATATGCTTCCATCTCCCACTTGACATGCTTTTAAGTATAAGTACGCATAGAAAACCTCTTGTTTTAGGTTAAGTTTTACTTCATTGTTTTCTTTTTAGTGTTATCTCTTAAACTCTCTTTCTGTATGTGTTGCTTTCGATAAATTTAAAACAAAAAAAAAAAAAAAATTGGTTAAGTAAAGGCCGGTCTTCGGATTGGGCGAGAGGGGTGCCTAACACCTTCTCATTTCGTATCCTAGCTCCCGAACCATTATCTCTAGTAAGGACGGACTAGTTCCTTGAAAGTTTTAATTTTTTGGTTTTTCCAAAAATCAAGTGGCGACTCCAATTGTGCAGCCTTTAACACGGACGCATTTGGGGGAAGCTCTCTTTTCAAAACGATGAAACAAACCAATTTTTTCTTTCATCTCTAAAAAACCCGAGAGCGTGTTTTAAAAAGAAAAGAAAACAAATGTGGCTCTTTTTGTTTCTTTCGAAAGAGAGGGGTTTCTCACAAATATACAAGGGATCCTTTATCTATCCAAATTACAAATCACATTCTTTTCCGATAACATGGCACAACGGCCATAGTCACAATATTACTTTACATACTAAAATAAAAAAGAATGGAGCATATCTCCTTCAAATCCTAAGCCTCACACCTAGGTTCGCAGTGGATTCGACCGTACACATTTTTAAATTTTACCTTCCATAATAAATTTATGTAGGGGTGAGCTATATATCTACGTGCTCATCAAAACACTAGCAACAACTATTATAATTTGCATGCAACACGATCCAGAAAATAGTTTAATAATTTTGAGACAAACGGTATGTCATTCCGAAAACAATTAGAAATTAGGCTTATCATTTCAAAGTTCTCAAGTTCACTTCATCAGTTTCATTTTAGAAGAGAAAATACATATGTAAACAAACGTTTTTAAACACATTCTTTAACCGGTTATGAACATCTCATTTTATTTCATAATAGTTAAATGATTGTCTCATCCATTATTTTGAGTAGATAATTACCCATTATATCAACATTTACCTCTCAGTAAAGGATTTTCATCAATCACCTCTCAGTGAAAGATTTCCACAATCACCTCTTAGCGGAGAATATTCATCCATCTTAACCATTTACTTCACTTAGTAGTGAAAATATATCCTCATCCAAGTAATCCACTTAGTAGTGCTAACACCATAATTAATCATTTATTTCACATATTATTTAACCGTTCATATCACATAGTAGTGATATAAAACTCAAAGACTCATCCAATGGCCAGGGTTGTTTTTACCTCCCAACCAAGAGTTGTTGCAGTACTACTACCTCCAATGTCCCGCCTACTCGGTGGACATGATTTAAGATCATTCGTTGGACCACATAACAACGTTCAATGGTAAAGCTAAGAATGTCTCTGCCTACTCAATGGACAGGGCCACGAGCATTCTCAAACTGTCATTCATTACAACAAGGCATAAAGCCAAAATCAATAAATCAACATTTCACCATGACCTATACACACCCCATGCTCGGGCATGCGATGTAGTTTCAAACATACACCTGCCCCATGCTCGGGCACACAATGTAGTCCCAAGCATGGCACCCTAGCCGTGCCGTTATCCAGGCTATGGAGTTAACCAAAAATATAATTTTCTTATATAACATAATATTCTTGCATTAATCCAAAATATTTCACCAACAATTCACAAAATTCATAGTTCTCATGTTCTAAAACATTTACAAGTTCCATAAAGAAATTTGTATAAGGATAGTATACCATAGCATAACACATTTCTCATTCATTCTACATTTTAACCCACTTCCAAGCTCCACTACTGAACTAGAATCAACCCTTTTTCTTCATAGATTTCCATAGGCCAACCCATTTCATTAATTATTTCATCGAAACATATTGTTCAATGGTTCAAACGCTTCTCACAAGTTCCATAATATGTAAATCCTTTTCGTATCATCACTTTCGAAAGTATCCACAATGTTACCATATCAAAACATCCATGTTTAGAGTTAATTCAAAAAGCTTTCACAATCTTTCAAAAACATTTGATTTCATAAGATAATTTTCTCAAGAGTAAATCGTCACATAAACTATTTCTCAATAAAGCACATATCAAATCATTTCAAAAAATAAAACCAATCACACAACTTATAATAACTAAGCTAGTGATAGGAATCCCACCTCAAAAATAGCATAGCTTGAGATCGCTCTTCATGTTCGACGTCTGATTCATCGGTTTTGACATTGCATAGACACAATTACACAACTTAAGCTTAACAATTCAAGTTTCATGAGATGCACAAGTCAGATGCAAGTGGGGTATCTCTCTTCTAATAGTCCCTTTATGTCTCAACTTAGTGTCACTAAAACCCTAAGGTCCCAGGTCTGTGCATCAAGTCCCATTAAAGGCTTCAAGGATTCCTATTTTCCAAAATTTATGCAAAGCCTAGGTAGAAATTCGTTTTAAAGTAACAAAAAAACTTCAAAGTTCACGAAACTTTACAGAGAGGTAATTTAAGGTGTTATGAAACTTTTCCAAGAAGGATTCAACTTCAAAATTCAAGTGTAAATATGCAAAAATAATTTTCCAAACAATTTGTCATGAATCAAGCTTTGTTGGGTAGAATTCAAATTTCTCAAAATTTGCACACTCAATTATTATGAAATAAATTTGGTATGAAACCAGATCTATAGACCTCTCTTTTGGAATATGGAACATCTCAAGGATTTTGTTTTGGAATTAATTAAAAATCATCAAAAGACTATTTTCTGTCTCAAGAAAACCGAATGTCCAAAAATTATTTTGGGGTATTAAAATCCTTTGAAAATTCTTTATAAATTTCACAGGTCGCAAACAGAACCTTAACTAACCCCATAAAATCTAGATTTTTGTTTCACCATGATTTGGTAATTAATTTTATTTCTGGGAGTATGTGGCAGATTCAACATTTCTTTCAAAAAACATGTTCACAAGACCTAACCCTAACTTTCTCTTATGTGATCATCATTCCTCACCACCATTGACATATTACAAACTTAGAAGTGAGGTTCAAGAACTCAAGGGGTATTCTCCTAGGTTCATGAGTTTAAAATGATCAATAGATCATGAGATCAATATCAAGATCAAGACTAAGAATTTTCTCATCCTTCCAGCTAGGTTTTCATAGATCCACGTCAAACCATTTCTAGAGTTTGAAGAACTACCTTAAAGATGAGAGGAGAAGGTAATTTGGAGCATCACTTACTTGTTTAGATGGATGATGGATCTTCCTCTTTCATTCTCCATTTCTTCCTTTCCTCACCTTAGTACATGTGGATAAACACATTAAAAATTCAAACATGGCATAAGAATACTTGGGCCCCAAAATTTTATTTCATTGAAACGAAATCAAGCCTAATCTAGTTGGAATTCAGCCAAACTAAACCAATTAATCAAAAATTCATTTCATTATCCTATTTTATCTCTATATATTTTGGCCATGGGGGAAGAAGAAGAAGAAGAAGGGGCAAGTCCTTAAGAAGTAATCATTACTTCTTTTCTCTTATTTTTTTTTAATAAAAAATAGGAGACCACATATCACATCACTACCTCCCTCATTCCTTCCATGTTGGCTGAAATATATGTATCTATGTATCTATATATCTATACTAGGATTATGGCACTCGCTACCGAGTGCAATATTTATAATAATTTAATAGTGTTAAATAATTTTTTTTTAAAAAATCAATGTTTTTAAATATTTATGTAAGAAGTTAATTAAGAAGTGGGTGGTTATATAAGTAGTGGGTAGTTATGTTGAGAATAGAGTGTTATGTGAGATTAAATTTACAGATTTATCATTTATTAAGTAAATAAAAAGACATGTTTACCCTTATTAAAAGAAGAAAAAAATACGTGACGTGAGTTTCATCAAATTTGTCACTACTCTTACTGTTTCCTTATTATAATAGTATAGATATATATATTTATTTATTTATGACATACTAAATGGGCTTTAATCTAATTTAATACTTTTGGGCCTAGATGTTGTCTTAAGAATTCAATGTGGGCTTGCTCTAACCCTTGGCCCAATATCTTAGTTTAATTTTTATTTTGGGCTTTAATTGATCTTGGGTTTTGCTTGAGTTCATTTCTCAATTATTCAATTTTGAGTCCATGTCATTTGGACTTTAACTACTTAGTTTGAATCTTTCGAGTCTTATCTTTGTCAATCCTTTGGACCCATTCTAATGCATATATTAAGTACTTATCCCTTTGATCTTAGGATTTAAGTATTACTTTCTAGGGTTTAGAGTAACAATCGTCACTTCATGACACTTAGTGCTTAATTAGTAATTATTGAAAATATGTGGTGTAGCAACCCAACTATAGTGAGCTTGATGTCTAATTTGCTAACCTGTTCCTCATTTGAATGAATGTTTAAGAGCTTACTTGTCATGTTTTGAAGTGTGGAACCCGAGGATATGAGAGAATAAGATTAATTCTAAAAGTACAATAGAAATTAATCTACGAAAGTGGTTAGCTCCAAAAAATGGTCGAAGATGATTTCAACATCTTCAACCCAAGAAATTAAATTTAAAACCAAAGTGTGAACAAAAGAAACGATTTGATCACATCTTAGGTTCTAAACATCTGAGATTACGAAGTCCAGAAAGTGATAGTGTAGCTTTATGAAGTGTTGAAACTATTATATTATGAAAAGTAGTTGGTGTTTATGGACCGGTTCGGTTCGATTGCAAGCAAAATCAGTAATCAAATCGATAGTTGCGGTTCCTAAATTCTGAGAACCGAACCCGAACCGATAAACACTTGGAACCGAACCGAACCGATCGGGAACGGTCTGGTTCCGGTTCTGATCCGCAGTTCTCTACAAAAAAAAATCATTATATTACAATAATATATAGTTAAATGGCTGAAAAATGTTTGAAAATAAAATAATATATTATTATATATATGTAATATAATAATATATGGTTAAATGGCTGAGAAATATTTGAAA
>JAUTBS010224544.1:0-11524 GCA_032361285.1 Aequorea victoria | reverse complement strand
AACTTTAAATGATTTAAAGTGCTTTTAATTCACATCCAAATATGGCCTAAAAGTTCTTAATTTAATTTAATCTATTTTTTATTTTAACCGACAGTGAGTTGACCCAAAGAGAGTGTGAGTCGACTCACACAGAGGAAATGCAAGGCTGGGTCGACTCACAAAGGCTGTGGGTCGACCCAGAGGGGTCTGTCAAGGCACTCCAGGGGCTATGGGTTGACTCGTGGGGTCTGTGAGTCGACCCAAGGGTGTCAAGTGTCAAGGCAAGGTCAAGGGTCGATGCCAATGGTGGCAGGTGTCGACCCAAGGGTTCAAAAGGGGGCTGTGAGTCGACACCCAGGGACTGTCGGTCGACTCACAGGGCAAGGCAGAGGGCAAGGGTCGACTCAATCATGCCATGAGTCGGCCCAAAGGCCTAGGGGATCTTGGCCGAGGTACATGAGTCGACACACACGGGTTCTGTGTCGACTCAGGGGGCTGGACGGACACCATGAGTCGACCCAAAGGCTCGGGTCTCCTCCCCAACGCATCATGAGTCGACTAAGCCGAGGCATGAGTCGACTCACAGGGTCGAGGCAGCCATGGGAGGCTGTTTCAACATGTGTTTTTCTTGGTTTTTGTTTTGTTTTCTTTATTTTAATTAAATTTAATGATAGATTATCATGTTTTGGGATATTTTGAACACATCTTATTAGAGGTAACTTATTTAATTATGTACTAAATACAATATAATTTAACTGTGATAATATATATATTTTTACATATTCTGTTATATATATATATATATGTATATATCTTGATCTTATTTGTTTGGTCTATGATTCTAACCTTATGAATATAATAAATAACATATTTTTGTATACTCTGATAATCTAAACTAGCATTGATGATATTAAAATGATATCTTTGTATACATGTATAATTTGTTATGAATATATATGTATATATATATATATATATGTGTGTGTGTGTGTGTGTGTGTGTGTGTGCATGAAATTCTTCAAAGGAGAAGAATAGAAATAGGCTCCCTTTATATAGATACATGATTTAGTGCTAAAAGTCCATTTTACCCTTCATCTAGTTGATTTCTAATTGTTAGTTATACATTTGGTTTCTATGATTTGGTTCTATTCCAACCAAATATTGGGCTCCATGACTTCTTATTCCATGTTTGGCTCCATTTAATTGATTCTCATGGATTTAAGACCATATTTGGTTTAATTGTGAAACACATTTCCTAAAATTAATAATACTTTGGAAGACTTTCTTAATTCCATGTCTTTTTCTTTTTCTTTTTCTTTTCTTTTAATTTCAAGAGACATTATGTCCTATCACCACTCTCTCCATGGGATACATAAAATTTCTCTCATATATATGTATATATATATATATGTGTGTGTATTTTTGTATTTATTTTAATATTTAAAATAAATAATTAGCCCTTTTTTTCTCAAAAAAAAACTATTTTTGGCAAAATTTCAATTTGGGGTTCTAATCTTATTCTATTGGCTTAATATTAAAGACCTGGTCTTATTTATATTTATATTTTGAGTTTACAAACTCCTTTGGCCCATAGTACTAATTAATTTCTCTTTGGGCCTTAATTAAACTTAGGCCTCATTAAACTTAATTTTCATACTTTAATCCTGGGTCTTTCATAACTTTGATCTTATCTTTATTCATTTGGCCCATCTTGTAAGTTCTCACAATGTTTTGGGTCTTAAGTTTATCCCACAAAATTTTTATCTTTTGGTCAATTTTAATTTCCATGTTTGGGACTTCTTTGATTATTGGTCCAAAATCACATTTTTTTCTTAAACACATTTTTTTCACTTTTAGACCTCAAATTGTTTTCTTAAACCCATTAGCATTCTCTAAGTCTATCAACTTGGTCCTCTTGAAGTTTCAACTTTTAACCTTTTTGCAATTATTCCATCATTTCCCTCATTACTTTGTTGTATCAAGAATTAGTTCTTGAGTTTGAAAAATTCTTTTTGAATCGAAACTAACATATTTGATCCTTAATTCTACTATTGAGCCCATAATCAAATCTATGTATTCATAATCTTCTTGAGTTTTTCCTTTCTAATTTCATCCATATAACTTTCTTAAAAATATTTTATTCTTACTTGAACCTTTCTACATCTTAGCCTTTTTCTTGGCCTATTTTACTTGTTATCTTTCATTCCATTACCTTTGGGCTTTAATGTTTCATGTACTACCCTCTTAGAATTTACTTTCTTTCATACGAGTTTTCTTATTATGAAAATACTGGATGTTACATTCTACCCTTCTTAAAAAAAAAATTATCCTCGAAATTTTACTCGCCACGTTCACAACCCGAATGAGAAATCGCCTCGCTTATTCAGAGAGAAAGAACTACCGGATCCGCCTAGGATCGGAGGCATGAAAAGTTCATCATGTGTACTTTAAGAATGTAAGAGATGGCGACCCAGTTCTACTGGATTAAAATTGCTCCTTTTTGTACTCTGTTTGTGCAAAGAACTCAACGCGCCAGTTTGGAGATATAGAACTATCGGATCTGCCTAGGATCGAAGGGATGAGAGTTTGTGATGTTTACTTTAGGATTGTAAGATACGGCAACCTGGTTCTGCTGGACTAAAATCTCTTGTTTTTTCATTCTCTTTGTGCACAGAACGCATCGCGCCGGTTTTGAGAGAGAGAATTACTTAATTCACGTACAATCGGAGGCATGAAGAGTTCATAATGTGTACTATAAGATTGTAAGAGGCGAAAACCCAATTCTGTTGGACTAGAATCATGCATTTTTACACCATCGTTGTGCACAGAATTCAATGCGCCAATTCAAAAAGATAGAACTACCGAATCTGCCTAGGATCGGCGGCATGAAAAGTTTGTGATATGTACTTTATGACTATAAGAGATGGCAACCCAGTTTCATTGGACTAAAATTGCTCATTTTTATGCCCTATTTGTGCACAGAAATCAAATGTACTGGTTCGGAGAGATAGAACTACCAGATTGGTCTAGGATTGGAGGGATGAAGAGTTCATGATGTTTACATGATTGGAAGAGACGGTGACGTGGTTCTGCTAGACTAAAAACTCTCATTTTACGTTCTCTTTGTGCATAGAACTCGTTGTATTGGTTTGGAGAGATAGAACTGTCGGATTAGCCTAGGATCGGAGGCATGAACTGTTCATTATGTGTACTTTAAGATTGTAAGAGATGGAAACCCGGTTCTACTGGAGTAAAATCGCTCATTTTTATGTCGTCTTTGTGCACAGAACTAGTCGCGTCGATTCAGAGAGATAGAACTACTGGATCCTTCTAGGATCGGAGGCATGAAGAGTTTATGATGTGTACTTTAAGATTGTAAGAGATGGTGACCCAGTTCTGCTGAACTACAATCGCTCATTTTTATGTCCTCTTTGTGCACAGAAATCAACTTGTCGATTTAGTGAGATTGAACTACCAGATCCGCCTAGGATCGGAGGCATAAAAAGTTCATGATGTGTACTTTAAGAATGTTAGAGACGTCAACCCATATCTGTTAGACTAAAATCTTGCATTTTTACGCCTTTTTTGTGCACAAAATTTGACGCTCCAATTTGGAGAGATGAAACTGCTGGATCCGCCTAATATTGGACGCATGAAGAGTTTGTGATGTTTACTTTAAGACTGTAAGGGATGATAACCAATTCTTATTGGACTAAAATATCTCATTTTTACGCTCTATTTGTGCACTAAACTCATCGTGACGGTTATGCGAGATAGAACTGTCGAATCTGCATAGGACCAGAGCCATGAAGAGTTCATGATGTGTACTTTATGATTGTAAGAGATGGAGACCCAGTTTTGCTATACTAAAATTGCACATTTTTATGCCCTTTTTGTGCACAGAACTCATCCCACCGATTGAAAGAGATAGAAGTACTGGATCCACATAGGATGGGAGGCATGAAGAGTTCATGGTGTGTACTTTAAGATTGTGAGATATGGAAACCTGGTTCCGCAACAATAAATTATGTGTTCTTGTGTCCTTTTTGTGGACACAACTAGTTGCACCAATTCAGAAAGATAGAACTACTGAATATGCCTTGGATTGGAGGAATGAAGAGTTCATCAAGTATACTTTCAGATTGTAAGATATGGAGACCCAATTTTACTAGACTATAATTGCTCATTTTATTCCCTCTTTTTACACAGAACTTGTATTGCCGGTTTAGAGAGATAGAACTACCGATTTCGCCTAGGATCAGAGGCATGAAAAGTTCATGATGCGTACTGAATGTATGAGATGGTGACCTAATTGTACTGAACTAAAATCACTCATTTTTATGCCCTCTTTGTGCACAGAACTCAATGCGCCAGTTCAAAGAGATAGAACTACCAGGTTTGCTTAGCATCTGAGGCATGAAGAGTACATGATATTTACTTTTGGACTGTAAGAGATGTCGACCCGATTCCGCTATACTAAAATTTCTCAATTTTACGCTCTTTGTGTGCACAAAACTCATTTCTCTAGTTTGGAGAGAGCTAATTACCAAATCCCCGTGAGATCAGAGGTATGAAAAGTTCATGATATCTAGTTTAAGATTGTGAGAGATGGTGACCCAATTTCACTGCACTAAAATTGCGCATTTTTATGACCACTTTGTGAACAGAACTAGTCGCGCCGGTTCGGAGAGATAATACTACTAGATTTGCATAGGATAGAAGGCATGAAGAGTTCATGATGTGTATTTTAAGAATGTAAGACACGATGACCCGGTTTCGCTGTACTAAAATCGCGTGTTTTACGCCCTCTTTGTGCACAGAATTACTTGCACCAGTTTGGAGAGATTGAACCACCGAATTTGCTTAAGATCGAGCACATGCAGAGTTCATGATATGTACTTTAAAACTCTAAGAGACGGGGAACCAATTTTGTTAGACTAAAATTGCTTGTTTTTATGCCCTCTTTGTGCACAGAACTCGATGTGCCAATTTGGAGAGATAGAACTACAGGATCTGCCTAGGATTAGAGGCATAAAGAGTTCATGATTTGTAGTTTAAGATTATAAGAGATGGCGACCCAGTTCTGCTAGACAAAAATTGCACATTTTTATGCTATTTGTAACACCCCATAACCATGAACTAAAAATAAGATTACATTTCCACAATTGACAATGGAATAAGACTTGAAAGTAGCACTTCTAAAAACCAAGTTGGGCTTGGAACAAGTGCGCCTAAATAAATGATTCAATTTGAGACCCAAGACAAACATTCAAGTGGATGACTTGAGAAACCTCAAGTAGGGCCTTATTAATCTAATGAATTTTAATATAAGGCTTCAACAGAGGCCCAAGAAAGTAACAAAAGTCCAAATTGTAAAACTCAAAATTTAAAAGACTAACTTTGGCGCAACAACCGAACTAGGTCGAAAACATGGAGATTAAATGGGTTAAAGAAATATATAATTATGTGGGTTTAAGTTAAAGCCTAAACGATGATAAGAACTTAGAAGATGGGCCAAGAAAATAGAATTGAGCCCAATCAATGAGAGACCCAAAATAAAATGAATAAAAGTAGCTCATTATGCTTAAGTTAATTCACGAGACTCAAAAGTGAATTAAAATCCAAATTAGCCAAACATGAAACTAAGAGGTTGACCTAATATATACTTTTTCATGGGATAAAATATTATGGTAATTACTAAATGGGCCCAAGTAGGAAGAACAATCCAAATAAGTAATGGAGGCCCAAAATAAATTTAAAAATTAATTTGGGCCTACAAAAATTATAATAATTAAAATAAAATAAAAACAATATATATATTGTCATGGTCGGCTCCCCTGGGAGAGGAGGGATGTGATATTTTTCTTTTAAAATAAAAAAGAGAAAAAAAAGGACTAAGTTAGTGGACTTTGGGCAAACTTAGAAGTTTGGTTTTCTTCTTCAATTATGAATTCAACCTCTCATACACATGGGTAAATATATATATATACAAAATGAGAGGAGAGTTGTTTAATTGGACTAAATTAGAAATTAAAAAATAAAAGAAAATAAAGAAAAATGATATGACTTGGAGGTAGCTTGTGGTTTTCTCCTTTCTTTCCACAAAAGTCTTTCGTTCTCTTATAAATACACATACATATATATATATACATATATATATACACACATATGGATGAGAGGAGAAAGAAGTGAATTGACTATAAAAGGAAAAAGCCTTATAGGCTAACACACACTCATAAAAGGCAAATTTATATGGGCCGAATATCCGCAAACCTTAGCACTTTCATACAACATGTTACATATTTAGAAAAATAATTTTCACACTCACAAGCAACACATGCTCATAATCTCTATCTTTAAAGAGAAAATAAACTTTCATTTATACGAGCAACAAATGCTCACAATCTCTAACTTTTAAAGAAAAATAACTTTCAAAAAACTCTTCCATAAGTATAATGAGAAATTTTATTTCGAAAAACATGATAGTAACACATGATTCATAGAGTTATTCAAAATTGATAAAAATATTTTTACAGTACACAATTCATTATGATATTGCTTGCAACTCTCACCTAATTGTTGGTCAACACGAAGTGTGACACCTCACTTTCACAATACTGTCATTAAACACTAAACCTAGAATAAAGGCGTAAAACCTTGAGGAGTGGTATTCGAACCCTAGAATCAAAAGAATAAATACATGGAATATGAAATGGAATGAACTTAGAAATGTAGAATGGATAAAGGGAATTCAGATAAATCTGAACAAAGAATTTTAAAAGAGAGTTTAAGTTAGAAAGTCCTACGAAAGGCAAAAAAAAACGCAGAACATTGAAACGGGTCCAAGTAAGGCCTAGAAACTCCTAAAGCCCAACAATTTAAATAAAGATTTAAGTAGATTGTGAGGCTAAACCCAACCATAAGGGCCCAATAAAATTATAAACCAAAGAACTCAATTAAGAACTCAATAATTGAAATTCATGAAAGGCCTAATAAGACCCAAACTTAGGAGAAGCCCAATAGAAAAATATAATTAAGGTTTTTGGCCAAATATTATGAGGGTCCAATATAAATAAATATTTAAGCACAAAATTCTATTTGTGACCCAATAAATTAAATAGTAAGTCCAAACCAAAGTTAGGCCCAAAACTTAAAATTTGATCAAAATTTTTAACTTTGGCCCAAACCCAATTTAATTCTTTTGAATTATTAAAATAAATAATAATATAAAAATGGGACCTTTTAGAACCCCCCTGGCCAGCTCCTCCCATGAGGGAGGAGTGATGTTACTTTTATTGAATAAAAAAAAGAAGAAGAAAAAAAAAAGTAGGAAACTTGAAAAGATGAAAAGACATGGGACTTGAGTGTGGAAGTGGGTTATGTAACTCACAAAAGTTTTCTAAAGTCTTCCACTTGAGTACACATTGTTAGCCCCAAGTTTTTATAATGAATAAATTAATTTTAATGATAACAAACAAAACCTTAAAAATTAAATATTTTTATCTTTATCAAATGAATTTAAATGTCTTTGAAAAGGTTAAGACCCATGATTGGGGTTGACCATATGTTTTAATAAGTTGTTAAGATATTTCAGGAATCATATCAAATAGGACCTAAAGCTCAGAATTAAAGAAAATCAGTTGCGAAGCTTTTATGTCTTTTTGGGTCGACACAACTAGCTTTTGAGTTGACACAAAAGACACATCGATTTGGTATCTTGGTAATCAGACGGACGTGAATCGACACAAGATAGACAGTGTCGACACAATCCAACATTCCAGTCAACACAAGACAGCCTGGGTCGACACAAGCCTCACATGAGTCGACAAAGGCCAAGTCCTGTCAAAGATACAGAGGCATCAACTATTTGAGTCGACACACATCTCCACATGAATCGATAAAACTAAAGCCTGAAAAAGAAGCAGAGGTTGAAGCCATTTCAGTCGACACACATCTCCACATGAATCGACACAACTGCAACTTGAGAAAAAAACTGAGGCTGAAATATTTTGGGTCAACACAACTAGTACATGAGTCGACACATAGCTGAAAAATAAGAAACTTGAGTCGACACCTTTTTATTTAGGTCGACACAAAGCAAGGAAATTCCGTGATTTGAGGAATTTGGGTTGACACAATCCAATGTGAGTCGACACAAGTACACAATTTCAATGCACGATTTCAGTAGATTTTGTTTGACTTTCAGCGTGATTTGAGGATTGATTTTAAATCACAGAGGATCAATTTTGGTATACAAAAATATCCTAAAACATTTCAAATCAGATCACCAAGATTCGAGGAACAAATCAAAGAGATATTCTATTACAAATATTCGGGGATTTGATGCGAAGTACAGATGGAAGTTTCAGCGCTATTTTAGAAATGGTTTTTGAAATGCAATGGCTCTCTGAAGATCGAAACTTAAAATGAAGATCGGATCAAATTAAAGAAAATCAAATTAATAATCAATCAGCTTAATTTACGGAAGAAGATCAGATCGTGATTTAGAAAATCAAAAGCAATAACGGTTACTTTACTGTGGCTATAAAAAAGAACGATCACAAAACTCGGAACAGAGAACTTAATATACACAAAGAAGAATTTATCATTCTCATACACTCACTCTCAGTTTGATAGGAAGATTATCAAAGAAACATCAGTCACATTACAATCAGTTCGTGAGAAGTTCGGCAACAATTCGAATAAAAGGCATTCGAGTAAAATCTGTTCATCACTATGCTTTTGGCTATTTCTTTTTGCGTGATCATTGTAAACATCTGCTCTGATAAGAGAGCTCTGCTACTTGATGTTTTGACATGAAACATCCTTTACATCATTCTGTAAAAGTAGAGGTGAGTCACCTGCTACTAATCTTTGTGTGTGGTCTAGCACACAAAGGGGAAAACGCAAGTACTAGAAGTTGTGAGCTTTGGGAATGTAGCTTAGTTCATCTTCTATAAAAGATCACAAGTGTTAGAAGCAGTAAAAGCTTCGAAACGCAGTTGTGTGGATCTTGTAAAGGTTTGAAGCACACCCGTACGTGCTTTGTCCATAGTGGAGAAGTTCTGAAGATGTGCTTGAGGAGTGGATATAGGTTGGGATAGCCGAACCACTATAAACCTTGGTGTCGCTCTCTAACTCTATCCTCAATCTCTTTCTTGTATATGCATCTATAGGTTGCTAGTTTAATTCAATTTTAATTATTACTTTAAAACTCTAAGTGTTTTTAAGACCCTATTCACCCCTCCTCTAGGGTCACTCTTTAGTTAACAATTGGTAACAGAGTCTCGTCTCTATATATTCAACCTAACAGTCTGAGAGAATCCGTATGATAACCTCTATTGGAACCACCCTCACCGAAGGACGATCCACCAATAAACCTCCCTTGTTTAATGGAACAAACTATAACTATTGGAAGGTTAAAATAAAAATATACATACAAGCCGTAGATTACGAGTTATGGAAAATTACAGTATATGGTCCTAAAAGACCAGTTGATGGAACAACTATCTTTAAAGATGAATTAGAATGGAATGAGAATGAGAATGACGTTAGAGAAATGCAACGTAACTCTAGAGCCATGAACCTTCTATATTGCTCTTTAGATCCCAATGAGTTTAATAGAATTTCTATATGTGATACTACCAATGAGATTTGGGATAAGTTTGAAATAACTCATGAAGGTACTAATCAAGTGAAAGACTCAAAAATAAGCATGTTTGTACATGAATATGAGTGATTTAAAATGAATAGCAATAAAAATATATCTGGCATGTTTACACATTTTACCAATATTATTAACTTTTTAAAATCTCTTGATAAAGTGTACACTAACATTGAAAATGTTAGAAAGATTTTATGATCTTTACCGAAAAGTTGGGATGCAAAAGTCATTGTCATTCAAGAAGCAAAGAATCTCAATTTGCTTAGTCTTGATGAGTTCATGGCCTCTTTAATGACTCGTGAAATTATTATGAACGGGAGGCTAGATGAAAAAGAGCCAAAACCAAGAAGAGGAATGGCACTAAAATGCTCACAACCAGAATCATCCGATCAAGAAGAATCTGAAGATGAAGAGGATGACATACACCAGAAAGTTCAATCGATTTCTTCAAAAATTAAGAAAACTCAAAAGAAGATCTTTCAAGAAGGACTTCAACAAGAATGATTCAACAAAGAAAGATCCCCTGGTCTGGTTTAAATGCAAAAAACCAAGACACTTCAAAATTGATTGTCCACTACTAAAGAAAGACAAATCAAAGAGATTCAGCAAATGAGTAATGAAGGCTACTTGGAACGATTCAGATGAAAATCAAGAGGAATCGGCATCAAGTGATGAGAAAATTGCAAATCTTTTCCTTATGGCAAATGAAGAAGCTGACAGTGATAATGAGGCAACTCTAGACTCCCTTTATAATGAACTTTACGAAACTTTCAATGAACTACATAGTAAGTTTGAAAAACTTGAAATAAAAAACAAAAATCTTAAAAAGAAAGTCTTTCATCTTACAAAAGAGCTTGAAGATCTACAAATATTAAAGGAAACCTTAAATACAGAAAGAAATAACTTTTCACATAATGAAAGAATAGTCTTTTTAGAAAAGGAAAATGAATGTTTGAAAGTAAAAGCAAAAGATTTTTTAAAACCATCACAAAATTTACTAATGGTGAAGAAAACCTTAATAAATTCTTAGGGCAACAAAAATGTGTTTATAATAAAGCTGGCTTAAGTTATATATAGAAAGTTAAATGATCAAAATTTTCTAAAAAATCTAACCAATCATGAAATACCATGTTGTGAGCACTGTGGTGGATTAGAACATGTCAAAAAGGACTGTCCAAATAAAAATAAAATATGAATTCCTAAAAACCTACTTCGTACTAGCACTAACATTAATGGACCTAAGAAAAAATGGGTACCAAAAGAAATTATATGATTATTTATTTTGTAGATGTGCTTAAAGTCAACTCCATACGAGGACAAATGGTTCATAGACAGTGGATACTCCCAACATATGACCGGGGAAAAAAATAAATTCATCTCTATCACATCAAAGAATGGAGGATATGTAAGTTTTGGTGACAACTCAAAAGGTAAAATTATCGGAGTTGAAACCATTGGTAAGAATTCATCTCTAGTAATTGAAAATGCTATGTTTGTTGATAGATTAAAACATAATCTGTTAAGTATAAGTCAACTATATGATAAATATTACAAAGTTATTTTTGAATCTAATGCATGTAGAGTAGAGAATGTAATTGAGAAAAAAATAAATTCATCTCTATCACATCAAAGAGTAGAGGACATGTAAGTTTTGGTGACAACTCAAAAAGTAAAATTATCGGAGTTGAAACCATTGGTAAGAATTCATCTCTAGTAATTGAAAATGCTATGTTAGTTGATAGATTAAAACATAATCTGTTAAGTATAAGTCAACTATGTGATAAATATTACAAAGTTATTTTTGAATCTAATGCATGGAGAGTAGAGAATGTAAATGATAATAAAATTCTATTTGTTGGACATAAGAATGAAAATGCATAC
>JAUTBS010224433.1:0-11527 GCA_032361285.1 Aequorea victoria | reverse complement strand
GCCCATGCCTTCAAAACATTTTTTTTCTCCCACTCCCTCTCTAGAATTCGGTGGACCAGATCTGGAGCAAAGAAGAAAAAAAGAAAAAGAAAGAAGAAGAAGAAGAAGAAGAAGAAGAAGAAGAAGAAGAAGAAAGAAGAAGAAGAAGAAAGAAGAAGAGGAAGAAGAAGAAGGAAATGAATAACTAAACTACAGCTAAGTCCTATTCTTGAATCCAAGAACTATCAAGTAAGAGTCTTTCTAGAACTATATATTTCTTCCATAATATCATATTCTTATCTCTCATCCTCTACAAGATAAAAATAAAGAACCAAAAATGGAAGAAGATGAGCATATAATCTTGAACCAAGAACTATCAAGTAAGAGTCTTTCTAGTCCTTCTAAGTGAACTTAAAATGAAGGATAAATATTTTAAAAACTAAATATGAACCATTATATGTTTATATGATGTTGTTATAATGTACTTTGGATATGCCTTGTTTGGATAAAAAGAGGGAAGTTTGTTGTTTTACTAAAAACCTCAAAACAGAGAAAGACAGATTAGTACTTAGGGATTTCCAATACTTTTCGTGTGAAGCAAACATGGTCTAAATCAAAATATATTTTTAACATGGTTTATTTATGATGTTATAAGAATGTATAAATTTTGGTTAAGATTGAGAATGTATATTTGAACCCCTTTGATATTTTAGGAAAATCTGTGACGGTTGAGGCAGATTGACAACCAACTTTGAACCTTCATATCTCTCTTCAAAAAAATCCCCTTAAGTTGATCTACATATCCATAGATAGATATAAGAGTCTAAAATTACCCTCTTTTTACAGAAGTCACTTTCAGCTATTACATTTTGAGATACACTGTTTATTCCAAATAGGTCCCTTTTTCGACAGCCTCTGTTAAAGTAATTGTTAGACCCTTGGCAGCTCACAACCAGACTTCGGTCTCTTCAATAAAAAATGTAGAAAACACCTTTCTTTAGTCCTCTGTATACTTTAAGAATTTTTTAGGGACGTTTGATAATTGTAAAGTATTTTAGAACCTCTGTGACAGATTCTGAAATTGTTCTCAGTTCTGAAATATTAGTTGTTTGTTGCTCCATGTACCTTAAGTCTTGTTTGTTTATTATTTAAGTATCATCCATGAGTTTCAATGTTGGTTTATTGCTGGAATATTAATTTTAGGATCTCAACGTATGCTATGTCTTTTCTCATGCATGGACTAAGTCTTGGGTGGGGTGTTTACCATGTACCTAGTTCGGTTAGGTTGTTTTCGGTTAAACCTTATGTTGGTTGTTGTCGAGTTCACGTGGATGTGATTTGGGTTTGGGCTTGTGGTAGATTGAGTGGTATTTTCTTCCTTTTGTGAGCTTGGGACAATGTTTCTGAGATGCAGCTGGAGAGAAATGCCTCACCTGGCCGTACCCCGTCGCCGTAGTGTTGTGTTGGTGGTTCCGAGGTGCAGCTGGAGAGAAACGTATCACCTGGCCGTACCCCGTCGCCGTAGTGTTGTGTTGGTGGTTCTGAGGTGCAGCTGGAGAGAAATGCCTCACCTGGCCGTACCTCATCACCGTAGTGTGTTTGGTACCCCATGTCGAACTGAAGTATTTAACACAGATTTGTCTGGGACTCATGGGGGTGGTGGTTCTGAGGTGCAGTTGGAGAGAAACGCCTCGCCTGGCAGTACCCCACCACTCTTGTAGCATTCATGAGCTAGTTGGGTATATCACTTTCCTACGATTCATGGTGTGACAAGTGGGTCTTTCAGACGGCCTGGTTTAAATGTCTGAAGTTGTAATCTTGGGTGGTTGAGTTTTTATCGGATCCTTTTGGCGTAAAGGAGTCGCAGTCGTGAACCATGGTTTACATCAATTGTTACATATTATATTTTATGTTACATCATGCTGTATGTATTTAAGTGTTAGAAATGTTGGGTTCGGGAGATTTTTTTTGGGCTTCGCAGCTCATGGCGTTTCATACCAGGTCATGAAGAGGAGAATACAATCGAAGAGGCCGCTGAAGAATACGTCAAGTGGTGGCACACTTGATCAAGTAGCAGCTGCATTTGAAAGGAGCATAATTCCTATAAAATTTTATTGTCGGACTGTAATACTTAAACAAATTGTGCCATGTGCAAGAAGATATAATCGTTATTGTCTATGATAAATATTTAATCTTATTGGATGGTTGTCATTAGAATAACCCTAAATATTATATATATGTCTCTTAACGAACCGAATTTTCGGGGCGTTACAGTGTCGACCCAATCAGGGGGTCACAGCATCACTGGGTCGACACCTAAGGGCCAAATGTTGACTCCCAAGGCAACGAGGTAGGCTGGAGGACTTGTGTCGACCCAGAGGGGTCTAAACATCCATGGGTCGACCCTTTCATCCTATGGGTCGACCCCCAACATCGGGACAACCATTCCAGGCTTCTGTAACGTGGTTTTTTTTTCTCTGTTTCTTTACTTTAATCATTATTTATGATATTTTATCATGTTTTGGGAAGATCTAAACATATTCTATTAGTTGATTATAGGATGATCTCATACAATTATTTCTCTGGTTTGTTCTAACAATTATATATACCTGTTATATAAAATAAAAAAAATATATATATATATATATATACCGTTATATATGTATATTCTGATTACATAAGCTTCGATCTATTGTTCTGATGATATGGACTTGGTAAACTCTTCTTTATTTACATGCTTGATGGTTTATTAATCTAAAACATGCGAAGATATATATATATATATACATATATATGTTCCTACTGTAAACAAACTAAGAACATGGGATAATCTTACCTGGAATCACCGATGGTGATGAAGACCAGAAGACGATGATGGTGATGGTTTCGGTGGTCTCTGGGATCAATGGTGATGGTGATGCACGACTATAATGGTGGTATGCAGAGGGCAGCGGCTGGAACAGGGAGTACTGGTGGTGGCAGCGTGTGTGTGTGAATGAGAGGAAGACAGGGAGATCGCAGAGAGAGAGAGAGAGATGGAGAGGGATTGAGTTCAGGTTTTAGAAAGGGGAAAGGGAGATCCCATTAAATTGGGATGGGAGCCCATGAAATCAAGGATCTGCTCCCTAGTTTCCCTCCCATAAATCCTATCTTCCATAACCGTCGCCTATTTTTAAGGAAAGGGGCTGACCAAGCCAATTTTGGATTACTCAGGTACAGTTGTTAAAGCTGATTTCAAATTTCCTTATTTATCTACCCCTTTAATTCATTAATTTATGTATTAATAAACTACTTTATTTCTTCTATTAAAGTTTTATTAATTCTTAACTACTTAATATTTCGGAATCTATTTTATCCCCTCATTAAACCTTATATTAGTTTAATTTATTCATTTATTAATTAATTAAGTAATTTATTGAATTAATAATTATTTTAAAGAATTTTAAATTTTACCGAATTTTACAGTTACAACATGATATTTGATGAGTTGTTAGGTCTTTTAAAAAATTTTGATTATTAGATCCTTCATAGCATAAACTGACCTTATTGTAAACATATCTTTATTACCCTAAAGATTTGTTAAGACTTTCTTCACATTTTGTGACAATCCCTAATAGATCATCAACTTTTAATTTCAAAGTTTCATTTTTTTTTTCTAGAAAAGTTATTTCATGACTTTGTGATGGTTTATCTTTTTCAACAATTAATGTTTCATTTAAAACTTTTAATTTCTCAAGATCTTTTGAAAGACTTGTAATCTTCTTTTTAAGAATTTTCTTTTTTAGTTCAATCTTTTCAAATTCACAATGTAATTCAATAAAAGCACATAGAAGTTCATCATAATCATTTAGGTTTGAGATTACCTCATCCTCACTATCATCTTTTTCATTGGCCATGAGACAAAGATTCATAATCTCCTCATCGCTTGACGTTGATTCTTCTTGACTTTCATCCGAGTCATCCCATGCTGCTTTTTCTTGAATCTTTTGGAGTTCTCTTTCTTCAGAAGAGGATAGTCTGCCTTGATGTGCCCCAGTTTCGTACATTCGAAACATATGAGGGGATCCTTCTTTGTCATGTCCTTCTTGCTCGATTCTTTTTGTTGAAATCTCTTTTAAAATGTTTTATTTTGAAATTTCTAGACCTTTTTAGAAATTTGTTAAACATTCGGCTAAGGAATGTCATGTCTTCATTATCATCATCTGAGTTGTTTGAGCCTTCTTTGTCAGATGACTCGTAGTGTGATGATTTTAGTTCCATACTTTCCTTGTGTAAAATTCGGTAAAATATTTTTTAATTTCAAAATTAGTTATTAAATAATTAAATTGGTTAATTAAAATCTATTAATTAAATTAAACTAATTAACTAAGTCATGATTACATAAAATGATAAATTATCTAACTAAAACAAATTAATTGAAAAAATACAAATAATTAGAATAATAATTAATTTGAACATTTTAATTACTGAATAAGTTAATTCATTAACCTTAATTCAAAAATCAGAAAGTCGGATATTCGGAAAATTGATTTCAAAGAGTTAAATTCGGTTTTGGTAGGAATTAAATTATTAATGAAAATTTCAAAATTTTAAATAGGAAATGTGAATAATTGTTTTGGTAGTAGAATTTGAGAAATGATAATTCAGTTTTGGTTGAGATATGTTTGGTAGGGAATTTTGAATTATGGAAGGATGGGTTTTGTTGAGGAAAATGTGGGATCTTCGGTGATCCCTTCCCAACAGATTATTCTCATTTTAAAACTCTTGCCTCAACTTTTTTCTCCCTCTCTCACGTATACACTCTCTCTCTCTCTCTCTCTTTCTCATTCCTCTTCTCTAGCACTTTCTTTCTCTGCTCTCCCTCATTTTCTACTCCAGCTCTCATTTGGCTCTCTCTCCCTCCGATCAAACCAGGCCGCCGCACGCCGTCGCAACCTAGCACCACAGCCAGCACCCTCATCGTGTTTGTCGTCTTCGTTCTGGTCGGTTCTCTTTCTCTCTCCTCTGTTCTGAATATTGATATAGAAACCATGAAATATATATATATATGTATATATTGGGTTAGATGTATGAATATCATATTTTATTCATGCATAACAGATTAGATACATGATGATATAGTAGACTTCGTATTTAAAATTAAGAATCCTAGGCACACTCATATTCTGATATACAAAAATATAGATATAAACATATGATTATTATATATATACATGTTTATACATAAAAATATAAATCAAGTTTTTATATCGTTTTGATTGAAAAACTCATTGAGAACATGATTAAACAAGTTATATGAAGCATCAAAACATGAGCTTTGAGGATATAAATCAATTTAGGACCCAAAAACGCGAGTTACAGAAATCTGGGTCGACCCTCTGTCGGGTTCCGTCTGGACAGAACCTCCAGCGTCCGGACGGTGGAGGCCAGAACTCGTCTCTGCCTCTCTGTTGTTTTCCGTCCGGACGGGACAACCCCGGCGTCTGGACGGAACCAACCAAAGGCTGTTGTAGGCTCGATTTGTGAACCCTTTTTAGTTAAGGACCTGTTTGGTTATGACCCTAATGATTAACTAAGTTATCAAGTATTAATGTAGACACTGAAATCATACTTTTAATAAAATTCAATTATTAAAAACATTATTGGATGGAAATTGAATTATAAATTGTAACTAGTTAATAATCAACTTAATAAAACCGAAAACATTATAAAATAGATTAAAGGTTTTAAAATGCCGTTTGGGTATTAGCATAAATAGTACATTTAATCAAATAAGAATTTAATTAAAACCACGAACAAATGATTAGAACTTTAATTAATGGGTAAGGGTGAGTTTGATCGATTAAAGTCGTTTATTAGTTTAATGCAATTAATTTTATGTACACATGTCTTTATCAGGGTTATTCTGATCACGTCATTGGCTAGTTCATTCTTTGCATTTCTTTCATTTCTGCAGATATCAGGTGAGTGTTTGTATGCTACATATTTTGATAAAAACTCCACGTTACTCCAAATATTTTAAATAGAAAACTGTATGTATGTTCAAACTTCTTTTTCAATTTCAACATATTACCTGTAGTACCTTTCAATTCAAAATCATGGTAGAATTGTTTTAAAATAAATAAAATATTTTATTCATCTATTATTGGTGCGATCATGTTATTTTGGGACCATGTGAAAGTCCAGGGGATATGCCTCTAAGGAGGTGACTCTGGCCAGTTAGGAAAAAGACCCGGTCTGAATCTGTGGTGACTCTAACTGACTCAACGGTTCAAGGGACAGTCCGGAGTTTCCGTTGACCTGAACTGAAATAGTCTGTGAGAAAAGACTGTGCGCCATCACGGGTGACTCGTGTTCGATGTTGGATCCAATGGGCTGAGGCAGCCCCGAGTTAAAAAAAAGTCATTGTTTACTATTGTTTCCCGGGATGTTGTTCCTGTGGTTTGGTATCCCCTATTATATTTTTATGATCATATCGTACATCACTATTATTACTATTGGACATTTTTATGTCATTGGCATTTCTTATTACGCGAGAATTTTATTTATGGACTTTCTGTTGTCCTGTCTAAAATTTTATGGGTGACTCGTCGTGTTAACGAGATCACAAGAAAAGAAAAAAAAAATATAATTATTTTGAATTGTCAGATGTTTGGATGGTGTGATCATCCCATTTATCTATACTGTATTCTACTGCCATGATTATATTTCTTTATCAACATATTTTTATCCCCTATTTTAGAACTGTATCTTACTATGCGCACTTCATTCACCAGTTTTGCTGATGTAGTATTTATACATTTCAAGTTTCCAGTGAGGATGATTGTTGATGTGTTCGTAGGCAGTATGGGATCCGACATACGACCTCTAGGATTCATGCATATGCATTTCAGTTTATTTGGCTTCCGCTCTTAATATATTTTCAGTATTTATTATGAATTATTGGATGACATTATTGTCAAGATATTGGGTTGTTGTGCCCTAGATTATGATTATGGTTTTTTGGATGGGCAGTTTAGTCCCATAAATAAATTATAAATTTTAAATGGTTTAAGACCTTGCAAAAATAATTAATAATTATCATACATTTAGCTAATTTGCATGTTAGGCTTTTTTGGTCCAGTGGGCTAAGGCTCATGATCCATGGCCGGTCATAACTCTCAAATTGGGGTGTGACAAATAATAAACTTCTTTTCATTATCTTTTAAATTAGTTATGCCATGGTTTTACAGAAGAATATATCATACATCTTGTTTAAAGTATTAAAACATATATATTTTTCCTTAAGCATTTAAGTAAAGAGTTTACATATGAAAGCCTAAGTAAAGAATATTTATGTAAAGAGTTTGTATAATAGAGTTTAATGGAAAATATTTAAAGCAGGTAAAACTTTCTTTTCAAATAATTTTTGGGGAATAAAGGGATTTATTTTGAAAGATATATAGCAAGAATTCACTCACCTCAAGTCCAAGCTAGTCTCTAAGAAATGATAATACAAATAATCTCAACCTGATATAATACAATAATTCAAAATATTAAACAAGGCTAAAGAACTACATAGAACTATCAAACGGTCCCTTAACCCATTTAATAATTTCCATGTGTATTTCTGGTGTTAAATTAATTGAATTAACCTTTAAACTAATGCCCAAATAGGACCTAAGCATTAGAATTAATTTTATGACTTTTATTTAAATTGTTCCGACAATGAGTCGACACAAACGGCCTCTGTGTCTACTCAAACAAGTCAAAAGACAAGGGTGAGTCGACACCACAGGGTTGTGTGTCGACTCATGGGGGTAGGTGGTCACGACATACACTGTGAGTCGACACCCAGAGGGTGTGAGTCGACCCAAACCCCCCTCAGGTGGTCATGAGTCGACACCACAGAGGCTATGGGTCGACCCAAAGTGGCCTGTCAAGGTTTTCTAAAGGCTGTGGGTCGACTCATGGGGTCTGTGAGTTGACCCATGGTGGTCTCAGGTGTCAAGGGTCGATGCCAAGAGGCTGGTGTCAACACTTAGGCACAAAAAGGACTCTGTGAGTCGATCCAAGAGGTAAGGCAGAGGCATAGGGCCGACTCAACATGGTTGTGAGTCGACACAAAAGGTGCAAGGGTCTCGGCAAGGTCACATGAGTCGACCCAATGGAGTCTTGTGTCGACTCAAGTCAAGAAAAAACACATGAGTCGACTCAAAATGGTCATGAGTCGACACAAAATCACGGGATCCTTCATCTACGTCACTTGGGTCGACTCAACCATGCTGTGAGTCGACCCAAAAGCTTACAGCAGCCATCAACGGCGCTGAAGCTTGAGTCTTTCTTGATTTTCTTCTTTGTTTCTTCACTTTAATTATTATTTATGATATTTTATCATGTTTTAGGATGATCTAGACATATCATGTTAGTCGATTACAAGATAATTTCATGTGATGATTTCTCTAGTTGTTCATACATATAAATATACCTGTTACATGAACTATATATATATATTTACTGTTATATATCTGTATATCTTGATTTAATATACTTCAATCTATGGTTCTAATAATTTAAATATGGCGTTCATATTTTATTTTCATGCTTAGTAATTTAACTATTAACTAAACAGGAATCTATTATGTGATATATACATATATATGGGTTCACTGTATATATATAACCGAAAACAAAGGATAAGTCTTACCTGGAGTCACCGATAGTGATAAAGATCTAAAGGATGAAGATGGTGATGATCTCGGTGGTCATGCAAGAGTGTGGTGCACGGCAACGATGGTGCTGGGTGGTGGTGATGCTCGACTGGGATGGCAGAGAGGTCTCAGCGGTGATGGCAAATGGTTGAGAGATTGTGAGAGAGCAAAGGTGCAGAGAGAATTCGGAGAGATGTAGAATAATAGGATTTCCTAAGGGGAGAGGGATCCCATATACTATGGAAGAGGGGGCACGAAATCAGGGA
Source organism: Aequorea victoria (assembly GCA_032361285.1). Taxonomy (NCBI): domain Eukaryota; kingdom Metazoa; phylum Cnidaria; class Hydrozoa; order Leptothecata; family Aequoreidae; genus Aequorea; species Aequorea victoria. Next base: position 2,592 of record JAUTBS010224433.1, on the reverse strand, counting down.
TGGGATCCCTGATTTCCCTCAACAACCCTATCATGCCATAACCGATCCACAAAAGAAGGGATACTGATGTCTGCAAGGTCAGCAGTTTTGAATTTATTTCCTTTTTAAATATATATTTTTTAATTAACATAGTTTAATTAATAACACCATAATTCACTTTTAATTAATTTTTAATTAACTTAATATTTCAGAACTTATCTTATCACCTTCATTAAATCTTTGTATTTATTTAATTAACTCATTTGTTAATTTAATAAAGTGATTTATTAAATTAATATTTATTTTAAATTATTTTTAAATTTTATCGAGTTTTACATTCTCCCCCCTTAAAAGAATTTCTTTTCCGGAATTAAAGACTAACATTGAGAAAACAAGTGGGGATAACGCTTGCGGATCTCATCCTCGCATTTCCACGTAGCCTCTTCTACTTTATGATTACGCCAAAGAATCTTAACAAGACGAATCAACTTGTTCCGTAGAACTTTATCTTTCGTATCCAAAACCTGAACTGGTTGCTCTTCATACGTCAATTCCTCACGAGCCTGAAACGGCTTGTAACATCCTGTAATTTATAAGAGAAATTTTAAGAAAAGATTAATAATTATTAAGTTGGTATAGTAATTAATAATTAAATCTTGGCTCAATCTATTCTAATTTGGGTAGTGAGGGTTGAATTGAAAAAATCCCCTAAGTGAGTGGAGTGTGGGATGGTTTAAAATGAGTGAAAATCTTTTTAGGAGAGAGACAAGAATCATGTGTCAAGATTTTGTGGGCTGCCAGCCACTTTGAACCAACCAATTGTGTCCCCCACCTAATGCTCTGTCAGAGAGAGATTCCCCCAAATTAGGGATCTATTTTTCTCACTCTTCCTCTCTCTCTAGAACGGCTGAAACCCATCTTCTTTTCCCTAAACAAATCTGAGAGTTCTTCCCTCTTTTGTGTGAAGAACAGTGAGAATAAGTGAGTGAAGCTCATTCCAAGGACTTTGAAGACCTGGAGTTGGAGTGGTGAGGTGTGGTTACACCATCCACGATAGAGTTGAAGGGAAGAAGAGAAGAAGAGAGGCGTGACCCCCATTGGAGTATCTCTGGAAGTTTTTGAGGTAAGAACCATGTCTTTAATCTCTCCTATGAACCACACCACGAAATAAACAAAGTTTGGAACCCAAATTTCCTTGGTCCTCAGTCATTCCTAGCCTTGGACCATGCATCTATTGGTCTTTATCTTTACCCTTGGTAGGATGTTCTTATGAGAGAATCTAGTTTATCCCTTCTAAAAATCTTGTTAGGAAGACCTTTAAGAGGTATTTTGGAGCATTGGATGAGAGGGATATGGAAGAGAGAAGTTGGTAGCTATTTTGGGCTTGAAATGAAATAGAAAAATCGAGTTTCTCACCCCAAATAAAACCTTAAACCAGAAAATAGCCCAAAATAGAGAAAAATTGTTTTTTCGTAGGTTATGTCGACCCCAGAGTGGTGGGTGTCAACTCAAGGAAGCCCTACTCTCTGTATCTCCCTTTGTCGTGATGGTGAGTCGACACAGGAGGGGCCGTGTATCGACCCACGCGATTTCCAGCCTTTGTTGTTTTGACAGGCGGTGAGTTGAGTCGACCTGTAGAGCTGGGGTGTCGACTCACAGTGTTTCCAGCCTCTTTTGTTTTGACAGGCGGTGAGTTGAGTCAACCCATGGAGCTGGGGTGTCTACTCACAGTGTTTTCAGCCTCTGTTATTTTGACAGGTGGTGAGTTGAGTTGACCCATGGAGCTGGGGTGTCGACTCACAGTATTTTCAGCCTCTGTTGTTTTAACAGGCGGTGGATTGGGTCGACCCATGGAGGTGAGGTGTCGACCCAAGGCTAGACCCTCTGCGTGTGTCGACCCAAACCGTGGATGAGTCGACCCAAGACCTTGTCCCGCGCGCATGGGTCGATGTGTAGCAGCCCACACCTCAACCCAAACCTTTTCTGTGGGTGCCATGAGTCGACCCAACTAATGAGTGAGTCAACCCAGAGACCCGTGAGTCGACCCAAACCATCTTTGGGTCGACTCAAAGGAGGGAAAAATGATAACTTCCTGTTGGGGTTTTCGAGCTTTTGGGGCCACTTTGGCCTTAGGTTTCTTCATAAAAATTGTACCTAATGACCATACCTACTCTCTGAAATTATCCCAAGAAGTATGGATGAGATTTAGTCCATCTAATTGAATTCACAAAATATCATAGGGTGGGGAAACCTCTCGGTTGAGGGTAGAACATGCTCCAATGTGAACCAAGGGTCTTGAATGACCATGGGGTCGTGACATAAAGTGTAGGGAACATCTGAAATTTACTCTTTCTTATACTTGGTTTATTGTATAACTTAGGTCCCGAAGGATTAGCCGTGGACATTGTGGAGTTTCCTAGTAATCAAGAAGGCAAACCATAATGCATTCAAGCAAAAGGTGAGAGTGTCTAGCTGTTAAAATGAAATGTAGAGAACTTGGATTCTATAAATGTTTTGTATAACATGCGTTGTGTGGTGATCTCATGAGTATTTTTCTAAAAGCATGTTTTGGTGTTTAAATGAAGCTTACTTCTCTTTTATCAAATGTGAGCA
>JAUTBS010224322.1:0-11529 GCA_032361285.1 Aequorea victoria | reverse complement strand
ACTGATATTGTTTTTAAAAGATTTTTAAAAAATTAGAAAGAACTTTAAAACTCTATTCACCCCCCTCTAGGGTCATTCTTGAATAACAATTATGTGCCTAGCTTTCCCGACCACTCTAAAGGGATTAGCTTGCGTGTGGTTCAGCAAATTAAAGAGTGGGTCCATCTCCTCGTACACCCAATTGAGCAAGTTGTTCGTAGGATACTTCATTGGTGGCCAGTGATACTTAAGGCCGGCCACGTACCTCCTCAACATCAAGTAAGGAAAAACCAAGACCTTACGTCACTACGTGACTTGATTTAACATTGAAACTCTAAAGGTGGACGACATCGATGACAAAGTGGCACTGACAGTATTCATGGGTAACCTCCAGCCAATAAAGTTTCTCTTCTCGCTGGTAAAGGTACCCCCGACTAGCGTGGCTGAGCTTATTGTGAAGATCAGAAGCACATGAATGCCTAGGACGCCATAAATGATCGAGAGGATCGATCCTCTGAATTGAACAAGAAAGGTGAGCAAACAGAGAAAAATAACCGAAGGAAGCGAGAGGAGTCAGACCGACCGAGGCAATCCTAAGATTCAGATCGCCAGCAACATGGTCAGATTGACTCCAAATGGCCCCGGATACCGACCAGTCTCTTCAAGAAGTATACACCCCTGAGCACATCCGTCGAGCATGTTCTATTGCAGACCAGGGACGACCTTGAGCTGCGGTGGCCAAAAAAACTCAAGGCCCAACCAAACCATCGCAATCCTGATAAGAATTGCTATTTCCATAAAGATCACGACCACAACAACAAAGACTACTTCAACTTAAAGGAGCAGATTGAAGTGCTGATCCAAAGAGGAATGCTCAACAAATTCCTGGCCGGTCGATAAAATAGAGAAGATCCTCGTGGTCAGCATTATAGACCACCACAACCCCCCAATGACCAGGATAGGAATCTTCCAGGCGAGGTCCAAGTGATCTCCGGAGGGTTCACTGGAGGAGGAGAAAGCGACTCTTCCAGGAAGACCCATTCCAGAGACTGATGATCGAGGGTCCTAGCGACGTCTATATGACTGACCGACTGGGCAAAGCTGTAAAAACTGATGAGGTCATGACCTTCTCCGAGATCGATACTCATGGAATCCAACAGCTACACGATGACCCCCTGGTCTTCACCATGGTTCTTGCAAATTACAACTGCTAGGGTCGATCGAATTGTCCCTTACGATTGGCTCTAGCCCAAAGCAGGCGACTCAAATGGTCAACCTGTTGGTGGTAGATTGCCCTTCGGCCTACAATACCATTCTAGGGAGGCCAACCCTCAATCAGCTAAAGGCCGTGACTTCAACCTACCATCTCATGCTCAAGTACCCGACTGAGTATGGAGTGTCAGAGCTAAGAGCCCACTAGACCACTTCCCGGGAGTGCTACAACACCTCCCTCAGAGGGTCCAAGTTGAAGGAAACGCTGACCCTCTACACAATCGAAGTCCGAGATGGTTAGCTCGTTCGAAGAGGAGAACCAGCATAAAATTTGATCAAAGTCAGTATAGCAGAAAGTAGGCCAGACAGAGAAGTCCAAATCGAATCAGCCCTTCCCCATAATCTTTAGGCCAAACTGATCCACTTCTTGAAAAAGCATCAATCCATCGTTGCTTGGACGCACGAAGACATGACTGGAATCAGCCCTGAGGTGGTCACACACCACCTGTGTGTCGATTGGCTACATAAGCCCGTCAAGCAGAAATAACGAATCTTTGCCAAAGAAAGAAACGAAGCTATAGTAGTCGAAGTTGACCGACTACTGAAGGTAGGATTCATTCAGGAAGTACGATATCCTGAATGGCTAGCCAATGTAGTCCTGGTAAAGAAATCAAATAGTAACTGGAGAATGTGCATTGACTTCACTGACCTAAACAAAGCCTGCCCGAAGGATAGCTACCCTCTTCCTTGGATTGACCAACTAGTGGATTTCACTAGCGGCCACGAACTCCTCAGCTTCATAGATGCCTTCTCGGGGTACAACAAGACACTAATGAACGAGGCCAAACAGGAGAAGACCTCATTCATTACAGATCGAGGGATTTACTGCTATCGAGTCATACTTTTTGACCTCAAAAATGCTGGGGCAACTTATCAATGCCTGGTCAACCTCATCTTCTAAAAGAAAATCGGTAGAAATGTCAAGGTCTATGTTGATGACATGCTGACCAAGAGCCGAAAAGCTGTCGACCACCTCACGGATCTCAAAGAAACCTTCCAAGCACTGCATAACTTTAATATGAAGTTGAATCCAGCCAAATGCGCATTCAGAGTATTGGGGTGTAAGTTTCTCGGATTCATGGTCCACAAGCACGGGATTGAGGTTAATCCCAAAAAGATTGAAGCAGTCTTGGAGATGCAGTCTCTAAGGATGACCAAAGAAGTGCAAAAATTGTCAGGTTAGTTGGCAGGCCTAAACGGGTTCATTTCAAAGGCGATCGACTGATGCGAACTATTGTTTAATGTCTTGAAGAAAGCATTCAACTGGATAGAGAACTACGAATAAGCATTTTCCAACCTCAAGATGTACTTGACCTCTCCCCCAGAGAAGAGCTCTTACTCTACCTTGCCGTTTAACAAATAGTGGTAAGATCGACCCTCATCCGCGAAGACACAGGGGCCTAGAAGCCCATCTAATTTGCAAGCCAACCATTTCGGGGAGTAGAATCCAGATATCCCTGGGTAGAGCAGCTGGCATTCGCCCTAGTCATCTTGGCTAGGTGGTTGCGCCCCTACTTTCAAGCTCACACCATAGTTGTACTGACAGATCAACCGCTATGAAAAATACTACAAAGGCCAGAGACCTCTGGTCGCCTAACACAATGGTCAATGGAGCTGGGCGAGTTTGACATCCAATATTGACCACGACCGGCCATCAAAGGGAAAATAGTGACAGATTTCATCGCAGAGTTCACGACCGAGACACCACCCACTGAGCAACCTCTAACTCAATCAACGGTCGATCACTCGACGACTGACCCAGTGGCTGAGGTAGTTTTTGACACTCGACAGGTGTGGGCGGTCAACGTAAATGGATCTACAAACTAGTCTGCCAGTGGTGCCAGTCTCATCCTCGTCTCCCCACAAGGAGATGCACTGGAATATTCCATGCGCTTTAGTTTTTGAGCGACCAACAATGAGGCTGAGTACGAGACTGTCATAGCTAGCCTCAGGCTGGTACTAGCATTGAGGGCAAAATAGGTCAAAATTCTCAACGACTCACAGATAGTGGTTGGTCAAGTGCAGGGCGAGTATAAAGCATGGAAAAAGCGAATGAAAGCCTACAAAACTATCATAGAGGAACTCAAGTGTCAATTCGATAAATTCCTGATTGAAAGAGTCCCCAGAAACAACAACTATAGAGTTGATGATCTCGCTCGGATGACCTCAGCTCCCGAGGGGTAGATGGGTAGAGGGGTACTGACAGAGTACCTGACCCACCCGAGCATCGTTCAAAAGGAGATACCATTAATAGTCATTCTGGCACAGGTCTGTATAGTCTAGGCAGAAGATATCATTAATTTCTTGCAAAGTGGTCAGTTGCCGAGCAACAAAATTGATGCCCGAAGGTTGAGATACCATGCAAGCAAGTACGTGCTCATCGACGACATTCTCTACAAACGTGGCTTTTCAGTACCCTACCTAAGGCTCAATCGCACGAAGGGATTTGAGGAAAGCATTTGGCGATCGAGCCTTAGCACACAAAATCCTAAGGGCTGGCTACTACTGGCCAAGCATACAGAAAGATGTAGAAGACTTTGTCAAGAAATGTGATAAGTGCCAAAGGTTCGCAACCAGTCCCAGACATCCACCAGAGGAGCTCACTATAATCACTGCCCCATGGTCATTTGTCCAGTGGGGTATCGACATTGTAGGACCTTTCCGGATCGAAAGGGACCAGGTGAAATCTCTCATAGTAGCGATCGATTACTTTATTAAATGGGTGGAAGCAGAACAACTAGCAAAGATTAACGAGTAGAAGGCAATAGGTTTTGTGTGGAAATCAATCGTGTGTGGATTTGGTATCCCGATGAGCATCATTACTGATAACGACAAGCAGTTTGACAATAAAGGGTTCAGAGAGTTCTGCGGTCGACTGGGTATCGAGAATAAGTACTATTCCCCTGCTCATCCCCAAGCTAATGGGAAAGTTGAGGTAACCAATAGAACGATCTTGATAATGATCAAGACCAAATTGGAGACAGTGAAAGCCTTGTGGGTCGAGGAGCTCCCAAACGTTCTTTGGGCATACAGAATGACAATCCACACCCCGACGGGAGAAACCCTATTTATGTTGGCCTATGGAAGCGAGGCGGTCATCCCAGTTGAGATCGGCCTAGCAAGCCATCGAACCACCAACTTCGAGGAAAATGAGAATGACCGAGCACTTCGAGAAAGCTTGTATCAGATAGACGAGATCCGAGAGGTCTCCACTCTTAGAACGATGACCTACCAAGAGAGAATGAAGAGGTACTACGACAATAATATTAGAAAGAGAGAATTCAGAGTAGGGGACTTAGTCCTTTAGAAGGTCTCTCTCGCCACTAAAGATTCCCGAGAGGAAAAGCTGGGACCGAACTGGGAAGGACCGTACCAAGTAGAAGATCGAGTGAGATCTGGAGTATACCGACTGAATGATGAGACCAGCAAGATACTTCCACATGCATAGAATGCCAAGCATCTTAGAAAGTACTACCAGTGAGGGAGCATGTAAAATGGCAGCAATAAAAGTATCATCTTTTTTACGCATTATCCATTTTTATGCTTTCTCCACAAAACTCTACATCTATAAGAAAAACTTAACAGCCAGGTCACCTGAGGACCTGGTCGGCCCCAAAGAACGGTTGGATCAAATTAAGATATCCAATTGAGGCCCGAAGCTATAAAGATCGACAACCAGGTCACCTAAAGACCTAGTCAGCCCAAAGGACGGTTGGATCGAATTAAGGTATCCAACCAAGGCCTGAAGCTATAAAGATCGATAGTCAAGTCACATGAGGACTTGTTCGGCCAAAAGAATAGTTGGATCAGAGTAAGGTATCCAACCAAGGCCCAAAACTACAAAGATCGATAGCCAGGTCACCTGAGGACCTGGTCAACCCAAATAACAGTTGGATCGAATTAAGGTATCCAACCAAGACCCGAAACTATAATGATCGATAATCAGGTCTCCTGAGGACCTGGTCGGCCCGAAGAACGGTTGGATCGAATTAAGGTATCCAACCGAGGCCCAAAGTTACAAAGATCAATAGCCAAGTCACCTAAGGACCTGGTCGGTCCAAAGGACGGTTGGATCAAATTAAGGTATCTAATCGAGACCCAAAGCTACAAAGATTGATAGACAGGTCACCTGAGGACCTGGTTAGCCCAAAGAATAGTTGAATCAAATTAAGACATCCAATCGAGGCCCTAAGCTACAAATATTGATAGCCAGGTCACTTGAGGACCTGGTCTTCCCAAAGAGCGGTTGGATCGAATTAAGGTATCCAACCAAGACCCGAACCTATAATGATCAATAACCAGGTCACCTGAGGACCTGGTTGGCCCAAAGAACGGTTGGATCGAATTAAGGTATCCAACCGAGGCCCAAAGCTACAAAGATCGATAGCCAGGTCACCTGAGGACCTGGTCAGCACAAAGGACGAATTAAGGTATCCAACCGAAACTCAAAGCTATAAAGATTGACAGCCAGGTCACTTGAGAACCTGGTTGGCCCAAAGAATATTTGAATCAAATTAAGGTATCCAACCGAGGTCCTAAGCTATAAAGATTGACAGCTAGGTCACCTGAGGACCTAGTCAACCCAAAAAATGGTTGGATCGAATTAAGGTATTAAACCGAGGCCCTAAGCTACAAAGATTAACAACCATATCACCTAAGGACCTGGTCAGCCCAAAGAACAGTTAGATCGAATTAAGGTATCCAACCGAGGCCCTAAGTTATAAAGTTCGACAACTAGGTCACTTGAGGACCTGGTTAGTCCAAAGACCAATTGGATCAAATTAAGGTATCCAACTCAGGCCCAAAGACTCGTACAAAGTTTGATAGTCAGGTCGTCCAAAGACTTGGCCAACTAAGGAACGGCCGGATCGCCCAAGGATCCAACCGAGACCCTAGTTCTATAAAAACTTCAACAGCTTGAAGGATTGGACCATCTAAGAGTCCACCTGAGCATTCGAAGAAATTGATTAACAGGTAAAATCCACAACCAAGATCACTTCAAGATCAAAGTGAGTCGACAAAAGGTCAGGCTACTCAAAGAAGCCGACTGAGAATTTAAGGACTTAGAAGAATTCCTACAACTATTTTGAGGTCTAGTGGTCAGATGATTTTAGAATTCGACCAAGATATCAAACACTTAGCAATTTCTGTTACCCCAAGCTCTGATCGGTCAGAGCTGGGAGTAGGCTACTAGAAAGCTCGACTGAGATACCTAACGCTTGGAAAAAGCTAAAAAGGAGAAGTATGATGCGTCATCCCGAGATAGGGTGTTCCATTCATTCATAAGTAAAAAGACAGACCAAGAGGTCTAACACTTAGCAAATAAAGAAATATAAATAAATAGTCGCCTAAGAAGGCCAACCGAGACATACAATACTTGGCAAAATAAACAGTGCAGAAGATGAAGAAAAACATCCATTCAGACTAGAGCGAAGACATTAAAAAATCTCATTTCATTGAAATTAAAAGATTATTTTTACAGAGTACACAAAAGAAAAAAGAAGAAAGGGAAAGGTCAGGCCGATGGCTTCTCAGCAGTTTTCTCGATCGAGCCCCCTTCCTCGATTTCTGTTTCATCATTGTCCCAGAGGAATGGGGAGAAGTCTTGATCCTTGAAGGAGCCAGCTGCTCGGGCCTTCATGGCATTGAAGCTGCTGACATAATACTCAGTAGTCTCCACCTCAAATTCTTCTGAGGCCTTGAAAGCCTCCACAACTTCCTTCTTAGCCTTGGTCTCCACGACAAGCAGCGCATCCAGTTCCTGAACCCTCGCCTCAGCCTGGGCCTTCACCTTCTTGATGACCTCCTTCTCGGCCAAGAGACCGGCATTATCGTTCATGGCCTCGGTAGTCAGCCTTTAGGCCTCATCCCTCTCTTTCTTCAGCTACTCGACCTGACCCGAGAGCCTGGTCAGCTTAGAAGCAGCCTTCTTGCCTTTAGAGGTATGAAGAACCTCCCACTGGTAGCAGTGGCTGGAGATATGGATCGCCCGAGCACAAGCTTGTAAAATAGAAATAAGGAAAAGGATCAGACACAACAAAAATAATAATAAGCGATAAGCAAAAAATGGTAAAAATATAGATGAGAAGCTTACCCGAGTTAGATCCATGAGTAGTTTCCTGGCCAGAGGAACAGTTCCAACTTCGGACAAGGCAGGGTTCATTTCATCGATGAAGTTGGACATTTTGACCTTGGCCTGATTGAAACTGGTCAGCAGGTCCCCAGTTGAGGGAGAGCTCGACAGAGGAAAATCTGAGATGGTTGGGGGAGCAGCAGCCTCGATGGTGGGGCCGGGGGTAGTAGCCACTGTCAGAGGAGCCTCCACCAAAGGGGTGGGCACCGTTGACGAAGGGCCCTTGGGTGGATCTAACTCCACAATCAATGTGGGTTGGTCCTTCGAGGAAGAGGCCAGAACCTTTGGCCTTTTGGATGATGCAAGCTCGGTCTCCTCATTACCCAGAGCCCGAACCTTTTGGAGCGCAGACATTCCTGGTCTCTTCGACATTCCTGCTCAAAAGAAAAAAATAGAGTTAGAGACAAATAAAGTGTACCAGAAGAACGAAAGCATAGTAGAGAGGAAATAAGAAGGTAAAAGGTTCTCATTCGGGACTTCAGGACCGAACAACCAGGTGCTCAATGAATGAGGAGTCACCAGCTGGCTGTACAATCTGACTAGATGACCCCGAGCGACCTTTACCCTGGTCTTCGCCTTGGCGTCGATTGTAGGCTCGGCCGAGATATCTTCATGGTTAGGTTTTCCCCACCTCATCCTGATCTTAGGGGTATGGGGTCCCACCACCTCGTCTGATTGGAATTCCCAACGAGCTCCAGAAATGAAAAAGAACTTCTCCTTCTAGAAATTGTTAGAAGAAGGACATCCCAAAACAAGAACTTGGTCTTCCGACTGAGCCTGAAAGAATTACCAGCCGAGTTATTTCTCCTTCGGCTGATAACAATAAAGGAATTCCTTTACGGTAAGGTGGTGCTCACCACCTGAGACCTCCTCCCAGAGGATGATAGCCCCATAGAGGATCCTCCAAGCATTAGACATAAGTTTCTCGGGGGATAAACCCAAAAAATCTAGAAGTTTCCTAACGATCCTAGGAAAGGGAGCCTAAGCCCAACAGCAAAGGCATGCTCGTACATACCCAGCCTGTCATCAGGTGGAGAGGATGCTCGCTCGTCTCGATGAGCAAGGTAGAATTCTATGGACTTAGGAAGGCAGAGAGAAAAGTGAAGATGCGCTATGTCGAGTGGTCGACTGGTAGATGGAATGAGTTCAGTAGTGAACTCTTAGGTGCCCTCCTTGAAGAGACGGGTAACAGGGCTTGAGGTTTCACCCCCATCGGCATGGGACGAACCTCGAGCGACAGGGGAAGGAGGATGGGAGACTATTTTCTCGGAGTTTGAAGGACTGGTATCAGAAGAGCGAACCTCCTGAGGGAACTCTATAGTTCCACTCCTCAAAAATGGAATTGTGAACTAGATGGTGATGCAAACTCTCCAAATAAACAAATTAAGGCAAAATGGTTGGGCACAAATGTGTTGACCACAGGGGGGAGCTCGAACCTACGAGAGTAGAATAAAACCCTATCGACAAAAAAGGAAGGGGATAGAGTAGAAAATGATGGATAGGAGAGAACCTCTAAATCTGAACTCGAGAAAGCCAGAATGGCTCTTCAAGAGGGTACTACCGACAAAGAAGTAAAAAGGAAAGAGAAGAAAGAAGAGCTTACTAGCAACAAGAACGAGGAAGACGCTGGAAGATTTGAGCGAAGACGACGGCCAGAGGGAGAAATAGCACGAGAATGGGATATTTATGTTCGAAATATGTTCTAACGTAAAGAACTGAGCAAGAGCCTCCCATTGCCTATATATAGGCATTGCACGAGCGACATAGATTAAAATAAGCTTTTTTGATCCGATGGTCCCGAGACTGAATGATACTGACCGTCCGATGTAGGGAAACCGACAACCCATATTGACCCACGTGTCAATCGGATACCAAAAGGTCACCGTTTTCCAAATCTTAAGAGATTGACATTTAATATGAAGTGACGTTTGATAGCCCGAGATGTCACCTCAGAAAGAGGGAAAGCTTCCTTGCGCTTTATGTAACAGTCACCTCGGGGAGATAAAATGATGTCACCATAACCAAGCAACCACAATTTTAAACAAACTTATTCCTTTCGCCGAGCGAGTACAGTTTGGAAATAGGGGGCATTTGATGAGCATGAATAGATCAGTCAGACACAACCGACCGATAGGGATATAATTAAAGATCAAACACCGACCGACTGATAGGGAAAGTATAAAATAAGCAATGTCAACTAAAATAAGACCACAACTTTAGCCGATCGGGGGAGTGCGCATCCTTAGCAGTGACTGCAGGTCGACCCAGAACACATATAAGTCAACCCAGACCTCTTTCAGTCAGATCACACGCTTGGTCAGCCAGACTGGCCGAGTTGAGCACCAGTAGAGGCAAGCTCCGAAATTAACGTCGATGATCTCTCCCGAGATCACACCGATAGCTATCTCAACGACCAATCAATGATCAGGTCAATACGAATCCCAAGATTCCCGCTCGGATTGGAAAATCCTAGATTTGCCTCTATCCTATCCCAAAGATTACGGACAGACAGGGATCCTCCCCTATCACACTCCGGGATTCGCGCCCCTACGTTTCTATAAATAACAATTGCCTACATGCTCCAAAGGTATGCCATTCTATACACTTGGACATACCATTCCATATTCCTCATTTATTATCTACTGTCTATCTACTGACTTAAGTATAAGAGAACAATAGGCCGACATCCCACTGATGCCTATGTTCTAACACTTTACACAATCACATTCGGAGGATCTGGGCACTCCTATCGTAGCTTTGGAGGCCCGACTGACCACCTAGCCGATCACGGAGGACCCTCCAGATTTAGATACCAAGTTATATTTAAAATTCTAATTTAAAGTTTACTTAAAAATTATAGTTTTAATTCAAACTAACCAATTTAATTGGAAGTACGAATAATAGATATTGAATTTAAAATTCAAGAATAAAACGAAAATATATTATTAACTAAAATGTTCATTACAATTATTATATATAAAATTATACAAGTTTATTTCTTTAAAAACAAATAATTAAGTAGAGAAATTGTATCCTTATAGGTCAAATACATCTAAACCTGGTTAGCACCTACAAGCCTACCAATCATTTGTATTGGTCTTCACCTTAATTATTGAACTAATCTAAAATTAAATAAATAAATATAATAAAAAAATTATATTATTCGTCAGAACCTCTAGAACTAGACAGTTCTTCAGGGATTTCCATTGTGATATCCTCCAAATCTTCTTGTACTTTTCAAGTTTCATCAGCGTGTTATCTAGGGGATTCATATAAGCTGTCTCGTTTTATCATCAACGCCTCCACCATCTCCGGCTTTAAGCTGCACCTGAAGTTATTAACGACCCTTCTATCTGCACTAAAAGTTAACTCAGAAGCAATTGTAGGCACTATAATGATTAGTACATTACGGGTAATAGAAGATAAAATAGGAAACGACAAGGCATGTTATTTTTAATAATCTAAAATATCAAATTTCTCGTCGTTGTTCTCCTCCGAAAAGGAGAAATAATGTTATAGTTCTGAGATAGAACTACTTTGAGTTTCTGAAAGTCTTCTATGTTTTATTTGTGAAAAAATCAAAAGACGAACGACATCGAGATGGGGTACTCGTACTAGATGTACGTGTTATACTTGATAATATTTTTTGTTTATATATTCTTTAAATAATTTCCTAAGTGTGTTTAATATTAACTCTAATTGAGGATCTTCATCACCACCATAAATAGATTTTAAAAAGAAATTTTAAACCTAAACGTTTACATCTAGATTCTAATATTATGGCTATTCTAAAAATATGAGGTAATTGATAAAAATATTTATCATTTTTTTCTTTCATTTTAAAAATAATTCTTGTATAAAATGAATTATTCTGATACTTAATAAAAATTATTATTATTCTTTCAAATTGATGTAAAACAAACGTAATAGTAGAAACACAAACCAAAGAAGTGTCGACACAAAAGATGTTCCAGTGAGCAACACTTTTCGGGCCTCAGCTTTGTGATGCATATGTCGACACAAAGAAGCAAAAGGGTCGACACAATGGAAGAAAGTGTCGACACAAGTCAAAGAAGGGTCGACACAAACAAACTTCCAGCAAGCATCATTCTTCGGGCCTCAATGTTTTAAAGAAAGGGTCGACA
>JAUTBS010224211.1:0-11529 GCA_032361285.1 Aequorea victoria | reverse complement strand
ACTAGATCTCTCTTATGAGGAAGAACCGGTACAAGTGCTAGACAAGAAAGACCAAGTTTTGAGGAACAAGGTGATTCTTTTAGTGAAAATTCTATGGCGTAGCCATGCAGTGGAAGAGGCCACTTGAAAAAGGGAGGAGAAAATACGACAGAAGTATCCACACCTATTTGATCAGGTACGTTTAAATTTCGGAACAAAATTTCTTTAAGGGGGAGAAGTTGTAACATCCTGTAATTTAATAAATAATTTTTAATGTGAAAAGTTAATTATTCATGAGTTGGGAATATTAATTGCAATTAATCTTGGGCCTATTAATGAAACTTCATAACAAGAGGGACCAAGTGCAAAAATTTACATAAGTGGAGGTGATGTGTGTGATGCCTTTTTGGGGAAAGACCCACTTTTGGAAGGGACAAAATCCCAATATCAGGATTTCCTTGGAGCTGCCCCATACCTTGTCCCCCACCTCCTGAGATGCCATTTTGATACTACCCACTTTTCCCTCTAAAAGTTCTGAAAGTTTATCTTCTTCAACTCCCTAGGGTTTGCTCCTTCTTCTTGTGAGAGAAAAACCTTGAGAACAAGTGAGAGGAAGCTTGTGAGTGTGTGAGCAAGCTTCAAATATCTTGGAGGATCTCGAATCTAGAAATGGAAAGGTGTTTCTACACCACCATTGAAGAAATCTAAAAGAGAAAGAAGGTGGAATCCACCATTGGAGGGTTCTTGTTGGGTTGAGGTAAGAATCTCCTTCTAAGCTTCATTTGAGGTTGTATTCGTGCAATAGAACTCATAAACAAAGTTTAAAACCTAAGCGTTTGACCCTTGACCTTCCCCTTAGCTCTAGACCATGTATTGGAGGAAGTTCACCATGGTTGAGTACTCCAATGGAGGAAAAACTAGTTTTCCCCTTTTAAAAATCAAGTTAAATGGTGGTTGGGAGAAGCCTCGGGGTGTGGAGTGAGAGGGGAATGGTAGGGGATGATTTATGGATGTTTTGGGTTGGTTGGAAGTTAATAAACCAGTATTTAAACCCCCCAAACGAGGTCTTAACCAGAAATTTATTTTGGAACGAAGCAGTTTTTCTGGAGTTGCAGAGCATGAGTCGACCCCCAATGCCCTATGAGTCGACCCATATAGTTTTTAGCCTCTGTAGTTTGAATTGCAGACAACGTGAGTCGACCCCCAAGCATTATGAGTCGACCCACGTGGTTTTGGCTCTCTGTAGTTTAGTTGCAGGCGTGTTACGAGTCGACCCCCAGCGGTCATGAGTAAACCCACGTCGTTTTGAGCCTCGGTTGTTTGGTGACAGGCCTTATGAGTCGACCCCTTTGGATCATGAGTCGACCCACGGCCATGCCATGCGCGCATGGGTCGACCTCAGTCGCCCATGCATCGACCCACGCCCTTCCCCAAGGCACGCATGAGTCGACCCAAAGGCTGGGGTGTCGACTCATGGAAGTGCGCGCGTGCGCATGGGCCGACCCCAGTCGCCCATGCATCGACCCAAGGCCCCCATGACAAGCACATGAGTCAACCCAACCCAAACGTGAGTCGACCCATGGCTGCACCTGTAGCTCAGACCTTTCTTCTTGGTTTTCTGTGCCCTTGTGGCCACTTTTAGCCTTAGGTTCCTTTATGAAAAATGTTCCTAATGGGCATATCTACCCCCTGGAATTATATCAAAAAATTTATAATAATGTTTAATCATTTAACTTGACTTTACCAAGCACCAAAGAGTGAGAAAACTTATAAGTTGGAATTAAAACCTATCCAAATGGGAGCTAAGGGTCTTGGGGAAGCCATAGGATCATGTCATGAGATGTAGGAACCATATGACATTGTTCTTCTATGTGTTTATTATATGCTTTAGGTCCGGGAGATCTAAACACCGACAAATGAGAGGTTGTTCACGAATCTTGCAAGTAAAAGGTGAGAGTCGCTAGTAATGTAAAATGAAATGTAGAATGCATGCTGTAATAAATTTCTTGAATAACATGTGTGGTGTGGTGATCTCATGTATGTTTTTCCTTAAAAGCATGATTTGATGTTAAATGGAATTAAATGCTTGTTTTGCCAAAATGTGAGCATGTTTCAATATGAATTATGAGATCATGGATGTAATTTTTTTGAGTTGCATGGGTGGGTTGTTATTATGCTGATTTATAGCGGGTAACCATCCCGTAGAACCCCTTGTGTGGGTGCCTGATAGCCTTAAAGGCTTCACTCCGTTTGTGGGTGAGATTTTCATGATGGCCTTATGGGCTTACCCTTTTGTGGGTGTTGTATAGCCTTAAAGGCATTGCCCCTAAGAGGGTGGAGGTCTAGTGGTGGACAAGACCCCATGTATGGGACCACTAGTGTTTTATATGAGTGGCCCTCCTACACATCACTCTTTCATAGAAACATTGTAGTGAGGTTACGGTACCGTCAAAACTTTCGGTCGTGAGGTTAAACGACTACTTGGACATATTGTGTGTGTGTTGAGTATAGTGTTATACATATGCATGATGTGAAGTATAACATGTGAATCAAGTGCTTTAAATGTTTTATTGAGATGTATTTCAATGCATGGTGTTTGGAAAGCATAGAAATTATTTTCCTTACATGTGTGGGTGATGTTGTTTTTATGGTAAAATACTTCATGACATATTTCACTTTATATGTTATTTCATTTTATACTAAGCCGACTCTCCTGTAATCTTGTGGTTGCAGATTACAGGTTTGGGGTAGATTGAGATCCACTAGGGCCGGACTGAGGAAGACCTTTTTGTGTTATGCTCCTAGACAGAATTGTAATAAGTAGTTAACACTTAGTTATCCTTTGATGTTGAGTGAGATTGTGTATCCCATAGTTAGTTTACTTTCATGTATGTAGTATTTGGGATGGAGTATTCCTATTTGGATATTATGTTGGGATATTCCTTATGGATGTTGATGTTTATTTTGGGGCAATGCGGAGTGCATTCCTTGTTTATGTTATGGTTTATGCATGCTTAGGTTTAGGTGAACCGTACCACCTCTCCCACGTGGGAATTATTATCTATTTGGGAGTGGGGTGTTACATACGCACCAACTCTCCCATTCTTTTTCTTTTTAATTTTTTTCTATTTTTATTTATTCTTCATTTAATTAATCTCATTAACACAAATTAATTTAATTTAAAGCTTAATTAGTTTTTAATTAATTCAATAATCAAAATTTACATAAGTTAGTTATGTTTTAATTAACTAGTGTATTCGTTAATTATCTAATTAATTAATTTAATTAATAATTATTCTTAATTTTGTTTTATTTTTACTGGGTTTTACAATTCCCCTAGGAGAGGGGAGTGATGTGACTATTTTTTGTGGGAAAAAAAAGAAAAAAGAAAGAAAAGGTGAAAACATGAAAAGATGTTTTTTTTAAAAAAAATATTTTTTCTCTACATCATCAAGCCTCTCAAAGTTTTCATTGAATAGTGACAATGTACATAGAAAATGATATGATGAGAGAAGTTCGATGAGACAAATGAAATAAAAATAAAAGAAAAATAAAAAATATTGTCAAAGTACCTTTAAATTAGAAAATGTGTTCCCCATTAAATCAAATAAGGCATTAAGACTTAAGAAAAATGAATTATTCATACCAAATATGGCATAAAGAATCTTGAAGTCCAAGTTTTAGTTAGGATTGAATCAAATTAGAAGGACAAAGAATCCAACTTAAAATTTAATTGGAACTAAATGAGGGGTAGTATGATAATTTCACCACCAAGCATTTGCCTATAAATATGAGTATTTCTCCAACAAATAAATTCATTTTCTCAAGTCCCCTTATCTCTCTAGAAAATTTGGTGGAGAGGAGAGAAAGAAAAGTGAAGAAGAAGAATAAGAAGGAATGAAAGAAAGAAGAAAGAAAAAGGAGGAAAACTTAAAGTTAAGTCCTATTCATTGAAAGCAAAGAAGATAACAAAGTAAGCTATTTTAAAAATTCTCAATTTCTTACCAAAAATTATCTTCTTAAACTCATCCCTCTCTAAGCCAAAAGAAGACAAACTATGAAAGAACGTACAAATATGGATGAACCCTAACTCAAAGAAAAATGAACTTTCTTAAGTTATGGAAAAAATAAAAATGAATAATGAGACTTATGGACAAATAAAGATAAATGACTAAAATGGTATATAAAGTGATAATAATAAGATTTGGAACCTTGCTTGCATGTGCAAGAAATAAGAAAGTTGATGAAAGTAGGAGATTCTTTGAGAAATGGACAAAATAGTAGACTTAAAGCCACATTTCAGATTACTTTGAGAAATTTTAATTAAATTCAAAATAATTTCCTAGATATGAGCCATATATGGACAGAAAGGTATAAGGGTCTAGTTTAACTCAAAAACTATAAACAGCATTTTCGTTGGACAAATTTGGAGAAAAAAGAATTCTACCAAACAGTGTTGTTTTTCGACAGTCTGTGCCTTATGAATTTTTAGAGATCTCTCTGTTTACTGTTGGCCCTCTGTTTCTTCATGGAACATTTCTCTAGAATCCTAATCTAGTCTCTGTAAATTTACCAGAATTATTTATGAAGTTTTAATATTTTTAAACGATTTTATAACAAATTGGACAAAATTTGGATTCTAAAAAAACTAAGAGAAATGGTGTTCCAAGTGGACAAAAGCACCTAAGCCTAAGGACTTGAGTTCTTAGCAACCCCAAATAATTAATAACGTATATAAGAGTGATATTAAGTTAATAGAATTTTAATTGGACCTTTAGACCAAGGAGACAAGGGTTTGAGTTACAGGAACCCATAAAGGAGAATGTTTCAAACCTAAGAAATTAGGTTTATCTAAACAACATAGAATATTCTCATACTAATAATCATGAGAGATAAGTTGATAACTAATGTTTGGGTATATTACATAACCTAAGCATCGAAGGGGGGGATCTTGGAAGGAGTTGTTCAGTCTCAGAGTTGAACGAGGTAGGCGTCGCATTGATCGACAATCAGGTGAGAATGACTAGCAACACCATAACAACTTGTTTACTGTGAAAATATCTTAAATACCTTTATGACCATATTTTGCTATCATGTTTTATATTATGAATTACTCATCATGTTTATGAAAGAGTTTTGTGAAAGATATTGTGAGCATGTGTGGCTTGTACACATGAAAGTTATTTTCTCTTAAAATATAGAGATTATGAGCATGTGTGTGTGACAACATATTTTATTAAAAATATATTATGTTGTCAGAAAGTGCCAAGTTATTGCGGATAACCATCCCGAGTTGTTGTGAACTTTATCTGAGTTATTGCGGCTATACCGAGTTGTTGCCTTAACGGTTTTTGAGAGCTATACTCGAGTTGCTAGCATCTATCACTGGTGATAAAGAGTGACCCTCATCTTCTTCATTCTAATTAAGTGAGTCATGAATGAGGTTACGGTACCATCGAAACTTCAAATCGTGAGGTACACGACTACTTGGTCACTGAAAGATGTAGCATGTGTGTGTGCTAGTGAGCAAGTATAATATGCTATTAAACATTTATGAGTTGGGCTAAAGAGCCGTGAGTGTAGAAATCTGAATAATATTTTCTAAACTTGACATTTGGGCTGTGGGGCGAATATAAAAGCATTTAAAGCTAATTTGAGTTGTAGGGCCGAGTATCAAAGTATGAAAGTTATTTTCTAACTTGAAAGAATGGGACGTACGGTTTGCATAAAAATATTTTACAAAACATTAAAGTTGGGCTATAGAGTCGTATATTTTCGAAATTACTTCTAAAGCTAAGTTGGGTCGTAGTCCCGAAAATAAAAAGAAATAGTTTTTATGCTCCACACATCTTTTAAACATATGAAGTCTAGAAGGTGAAGCCCTCGCATACCTAACAACATTTCGAATCCTGTCAATTGATTCATTTTGTTTTTAACCTTCGCACAGAATAAGATTTAGGATATGTGCACAACACCTCATATGGATAAATTCATTGTCCAAGATTGTCGCACATCAGTCTGTAGTTATTCTTTTCATGTATTTGATAGCACCATTATTGGAAGTTGCATTATCAATGGTAATAGTGAAAATTCTATCGATCCCCCAATCAAGCAAGCACTTCTCAATGTGCTTGCCAATTGTCTCACACTTATGACCAGGAACAAGACAAAAATTTAAAATTCGTTTGTGCAACTCCAATCATCATGAATCCACTGAGCTGTGAGATACATGTAATTAAGATTTTGAATGGATGTCCAAGTATCGGTGGTGAGACAAATTCTTTGTTTTTTAAGTGCTTTCTTCAATGTTCCCTTTCTCTTGAAGAAAATGTCTCATACATTCACGTGAAACAGTACTGCATGAAGAGACAGTAAATCTAGGTTCCATAACTTTACAAAAGTATTTAAAGCATTCCTTCTCCCCATTCATAAAGGGTAACTCCTCAATAATCACCATTTTTGCAAGTGGATCCTGACAAACTTTTTTACTATAACCCACGGCTTTGAGGGCACTAGCATTTTGGCTATCAACAGTTTGTTCTTTCACATCTTCCCATTTTTCACTAAAACAAGGAGTTTTCTATTTTGTCAACAACTCTATAAAGGTATTTCTTGCATTGATGATTAATATGACCTCATAGATTACTTGTACCATCTTGTTTTTTCTCGAGCTACATAGTCTTTGTTACAGTAATTACAAAATGCCCTACATTGAATACGGTCTCCATTGCCACTTAATATGAACTGATCCAAAATTAGATATTTCTTTTTTGCACCTATGCTAGTCTTGGTAGGGAGTGGAGCTATCTTACCTGTTGCTGAAGTTGGGATTCTAGTAGCCGAACTATCAGTAATTGGAATAGCCTCCTCACCACTTTGCTTTTCTCCATCCATTACCCTATTAAACAATCAATGCATGTGTAGTAGAAATTCTAAGTTTCAAATTAAACAGAAATAAAGAACCTGTGATGTGTAAACAGAAATTTGAAGAAAATAACAATGAGAGGGGTTAAATTAACGAAAAGATATTAAAAAATTAGAAGCCTAAAAATATAACAATGTCTTATTATGCTGAATCAAATTGATGGGTTTTTGTTTGGAAATGAAATGTCAAGAATGAACCATATCGTTCACTCGCATAAGTATGGTGGACTAGCTGGTTTCAGTGTGTTATTTTTTGTTTTTTGCAGTTGACTTGGAATAGTGTAATGAAATCTTTCTTAATTGGATGGAATGCTAAGTTTTTTATTTATTTTTTATTATATATATATATGAGGTTAATTTAGAAGAGAAAAGAAGAGGAAAATTGTATTATGGTCAAATTACAAGCACCGTTAAAGATGTTAGTGGTGCGTTTTAGTTCACCAACCACAGAGAATTATGTGGTCATTTTCAAACGCTAGGGGGTAAATTCGCACATGGTCCATTCTACTAGGGGCAAAGAGAAGTTTGCCCAATTTTATATGTATATACATATATATAAATACAATTATAAATGTAATGCATATACGTGACGTATCATGTACTTGTGTCAACTTTTTTACTTGAGTCTCCGTATCTTATAATTAGGAGAACTAGTGAGTCCAATCTCTAGATACGTATTGAGTCTGACACTCATACCCGAGTTCGGATAACATAGGCATCAATAATTAGGAGAACTAGTGAGTCCGATCTCTAGATACGTATTGAGTATGACACTCATACCCGAGTTCGGATAACATAGGCGTCAATAGGTTTATTCCACATTACAGGCCAAGAAGAGGGCCATCCTCTTATAGCTTATGAATGTCCATACAGGTGGACGGGATTACAATTTTGGTAAATTAGAGGTGGCTTTTAATTTTAACTTCTTTTTTGTGACGAAGAACCTTTCCAAGGTAGGACCTTTGGGGCCACCCCTCTAGATCAAATCCAAAACCATCAATCACTTATAAATCAGGTATCGGTTAAGTCTAAAACTTACTAGTGAGAGTCGAACCTTTAATAGTCTTTACAATCAAGTTCACATATATTGTGTTTGAGGTCTCTTTAGGCAATTTAGAAATGTTGGCTCATTGTATTCTCTCTCAATCAACTGGTAGACAATAGTATGGTAGATACCTGATGGTCTCCTCTCCTTATTTTATGCTGCATGAGACTAGTTATTGTTTACAATATCACAGATTGAACTTATGTGCACCATTCTATCTAACTAGGTTGCAGGTGCTGCTGTTATATTTGAGGTTCAAAGAAGTTCTAGGTCGGAAGCTAGGAAGGAGGAACTGCGAAAACAAGAAATACAGGTTGATTGCGATATTCTCTCCTTCTGCTAACATGTGATTTTGCGTAGTCATGCCCATTACCTTTTTACCTAGTAGATTGATGATCAACATAAAATTGTCCCTACTTGTAGAAGAAATTTGCAAGTACTTAGTTTGCTTAATTCATGAACTGAAGGTGCTTCTTCTGGACTTATCATTCAATGTTAGACATTAAATTTTTGTGATGGCAGATATCCTGAGGCAAATAGTCATCCTCTTGTAATGGCACAGGTTCCGATGCAAATAGTACCATTTTTAGGTAATTTTTGCGGCGGCAATTTTCCGACACAAATAACTTTTTGAGACCCCTCATTTACGACCCCATCTACTGGTGCAAATAGTATTTGCAACGGCATTTAGAAGTTTTTGCGACGGCATTCTTCTCGTGCAAAAAGCTTATTTTTTAATGCGTCGTTGGTAATTGTGACCGGGCATATGTGCACGTAACACCTCTCTAATAACAATGTTACGGTTACTTTTTATGAATCTGCATGTTTTCTGATTTGGTGAAAGCAATATAAATCTCGATGATCCTCTATGTGTTATGTTAGGCGATGAGGCAACGAGATGAAGATCTAGCAAGAGAAGTTGATCTTCTCAAGCAAAATTGCCGAGTTGGAGCAACTTGCCAGAGGACAAGGACTTGGTGGAATGTTGAACTTCCGGTAAGGCAGCAACACTGGAGATGGACAAGCGAAACGTACCTACTTGATCACTTTGCACAAGAGAAGATTTCAATTTTTTTTTTTTTAAATTATGTAGCATTTGCTTGCTATGGCTTAGTTTTTCACCAGTTGAAGCTAAGGTAAAAGTTAGTAATCTTCATTGTCTCATTGTTTTCTCATTGTTCTCTTTGCCATTACATCCATATAACCAAACAGCTGTGTTTTGTGACATTTATTTCTATACCAATAAACTTAACATTCAACTTGATATAGAATGATATTTTAGCTTGCATTTGCTAGACTTTTTTATATGATCTTTTTCATCTTAAATGAATTTTTCAAAATTAGAATGTATATTTTAGATTTTTCAAGTCATAAAAAATCAAAAAAAAAAAAAGTTGACTTTAGCCCAGGGCATATCTTTTAAGCAAATTAAGCTTTTTGGTCCTTTTTGTTTAAATTAAGCTTTTTGGTCCTTTTTATTTTGCGCTTCTCTTTTGGCGAAAAAATGGCTTTTTATGTCACTCACCAAACGAAGCCTTATGTGTCAGAGGAGCTCAAAAGTATTTGGAATTTTTTATTATTATAATTAATTGGTATTAGATAATGTATAAATATAATGAGAATATGTTAAATTGGACATTCAATTTTATTAAAAGATTCAACAGGCAAGCTATGGGCTTGGAAAAAAATAATAATAATAATAATTCGTGGACGCATTGAGATTTTGAAGTTTATTATTTATTGAGAGTAAAAAATTAAATTAATAGAATATCAATATACACCTGATCAATAGCCACATTTTAATTTTAATAATATATAGTTTATTTGTTTTTAAAATCAAATATGATTTGATCACATGCATACTAACATTTAATTAACTTGATTTTTAAGATAAACTTAAAGAATACTGTAAAATGAACGACTCGGATCAAAGTCAATAGTTTTGCTTATTCATTTTGACAATCTTGTTTTTCAAAATTCCGTGCTCCCTTAAAATTTTAATATAGCATTTAATTTCAAGGGTTTTTTTGAAATTAAAAGAATTATTAATCTTTAAGGCAACTTGATAAAAGAAATCTTCTAAAAAATGAAAAAAAAAAATAGAAAATAATTTGGACAGTGGCATTTATCTTGATTGATATTTCATTAGATTTTATACACATAATTTGGAGCCTAAGTGGTAGGTGAATGATAATTTTGTTAACGCTAATTAGGCGAGGAATGTGTTATGTTGGGTAAAATATTATTTGTATGCATGTATATTGATTAATTTCAAGAGATTTCTAAAATTGAAGGGAAAAAAAGAAAAAAAATATTTTCTACAATGATTTATTTATTTATTTGTTTATTTTATTTTACTTTTTACTTATTCTCGTTTTTATTTAATTTTTTTTATTGTTTAATCAAATTATTGTACTTTTTCGACCTACATCAAGACCAAAAATGTGTTATGTTGGGCAAGATATTATTTGCATGCACGTATATCGATAATTTCAAGACCTTACTAAAATTTAAGGAAAAAAGAAGAAAAATTATTTTCTACAATACTTATTTGCTTATTTTATTTTATTTTTTTACTTATTCTCGTTTTTACTTAATTTTCTTTATCGTTTAATCAAATTATTGTATTTTTTTGACCTACATTGAGACAAGAAATGTGTTATGTTGGGGAAGATATTATTTGCATGCATGTATATCGATAATTTCAAGAGCTTTCTAAAATTCAAGGGAAAAAAAGAAAAATTATTTTCTACAATGACTTATTTTATTTTGTTTTTTACTTATTTTCGTTTTAGTTAGTTCTTTTTATCGTGTAATCAAATTATTGTACTTTTTCAACTTACATCGAGACAAAGAATGTGTTATACTGGGTAAAATATTATTTGCATGCATGTATATCGATTAATTTCAAGAGCTTTCTAAAACTCAAGGGGAAAAAAAGAAAAATTATTTTCTACAATGACTTATTTGCTTGTTTTATTTTATTTGTTACTTATTTTTGTCTTTAGTTAATCTTTTTTATTGTTTAATCTAATTATTCTACTTTTTTCGACCTACATCGAGACGAGTAAAAAAAGTAAATATTTGTGTAAAATATGAAAAAAGTGTAGAAAAAATAAAAATAAGCCAAAATAAGTTAAACTTTATGCTATTTATTTTTTATTTTAGTGAATTTTTTTCATTATTTGGCCAAACAATTTTATTTTTCGGTTCTTCTCGTAGAGGATTCAAAAAGAAAAAAAAATATACCTAAAAAATAGAAAAAGTCCAAAAAAGATAAATAATTAAAAATCTCAAAAATGATCATAAAACAAAAACAAATAAATAGAAAAATAGAAGTTTGTCAAGAAATTAATATTTTTTGTTTGATTCGAACGAAAAAACAATTTTGTTTGATTCGCACGAAAAATCATTAATATTTTTTACTTGTTAAAAATTGAACAAAAGAAATTAAATACCAAAAAATATATCAAATACAAAATGTATAAAATATTTTTTATTTTTTTTAATTTTTTGTTGTACCAAATACTAAAAAATATAGAAAATATTGATAGAAAATATTTTCTATCACAATAAACGAA
>JAUTBS010224100.1:0-11530 GCA_032361285.1 Aequorea victoria | reverse complement strand
GTCGAGGCGATGTTCTGGTGCTGTCCACTGTGGTCTTAGGCTTTAGGGAAGGTAGTAGGGTAGTAGGGTCTTGGAAACATTTATTTTGTTTACCTTTTATTTGGAATGTAATTAACAGTGTAATGTTGTTAAGGTGACGTGCCTCCTATGTAAGTTTTGAATGTTACGATGGGCCTAGGAATGAAGTCTTTATGTTAAGAAGAAAAAAAAATATGCTCGAAATGTTGTGTATGATGTTAAGCGAGGTGGGTTGAGTACTCATCCTCAGGTTCCGTGCCCGGTGTTCGGGGCGGGGCTTGACAAATAAAGTGCCTAAGCCTAATGAATTGAGTTCTTAGTAACTCTAATGAATAATAAACACTTATAAGAGTATTATTATGATAATAAAATACTAAGTGTGCCCTAAGATCAAGTGGTCAAAAAGTAGGGTTATAGGAATCCATATGAGAAAGGGGTTTCATGCCTAAGGAAATGGGGTCATGTTAAGTTTAACTACAAGACCTAAGTCATTCTCATACTTAAATACATATGAGAGAATAAATTGATATTTATTCATGGGTGGTCATGAAACCTAGGTCCCGGAGGGATAGCCGCGAACGATGGAGTGACACATCAAAATTAAAGGGGGAACTTTGAGAT
This sequence comes from Aequorea victoria, assembly GCA_032361285.1. Taxonomy (NCBI): domain Eukaryota; kingdom Metazoa; phylum Cnidaria; class Hydrozoa; order Leptothecata; family Aequoreidae; genus Aequorea; species Aequorea victoria. The sequence continues at coordinate 10,891 of JAUTBS010224100.1, read as the reverse complement.
GCTCGAATCAGGTGAGAGTGACTGACCATATTATACCCACTGGGTAAACTAACGCCGTTTTTCAATCAGATAGAGAATCCAATAAGTATCACCTAGTTTGAGAGATCGATTAGATAGGTGATGTGATTGTGGCCAAGATTGTATCAACAGATAATCTGGTAGATCTTTTTATGAAGAGCTAGACGACTCAGACTTTCAATAGTGACGTAGAGGGATTAACTTTGAGATGTATGGCCACATGACTTTAATAAAAAGTAGGAGATTGTTGAAGTTTTTATTTAAAATTATTGTAAAACATTTTATATTATTTTTATTAATAATGTTTGGATTGTCTTAGCCCATTTATATCTGTGTTTGTAGAAAATATATTTTTATTATTTAAAATTAAAATACAGAATATCGGTAATTATACAAAGTAGAAATTCTGGTAAGTAGAGCTTGACTTACTTACAGAAGATCAGAAGTCTAGTTCTTGTCTAATTATATTAGTTCACAACCTAGATAAGGTTGACATCCTATCGATATAGTTGCGAACATAATCTCAGTGATTTATCTTAATCACAGGAATTTGTTCAATAATTCAAGAAAGATTGTGTTCGGTACAACAAAAATGTATTGAACATGACCAAAGGTAAAATTAAAATTCATATACTGACATAATTAAAATTATACAATTTTAGAGTTTACTCGAGGGCTTATAGATTCATAATCTCAAGAAATATTGAATGTTGACGTGTTTTAATTTGGTTCCTTCTCATAGTCCCGATCATATCTTAACTCCACCGCATATATTGTCCATTCAAAACATGGCGACATTAAATTCATCGCGTGGTTAACCCATTTGCTATGGTTACTCAACAACCCTTCACTTTGTTTTAAACTTAACTCATCTTTCTCTCAACTCCTTATTTACTCCTCAATAGTAAACTCACAACGTAGAAACTACTTGTTCGTAACCTTTAATCGATTGTGAACAAACTTCTTCTCTTTTCATACGACGTCGTCTCACCTCTCTGGTGCCCTCCAGATTCCAAGACTTTAACTTACCCAAAATTACAATCATCTTTTTTATCACGCCTCTCGTGACTATATCTTATAATCGCCGTAGTTGAAAGAACACATGTAGTTCTTTTTAATCTTATTCGTATTTCATTCTAATGTTTCCCGAATGCACTCTTCACAAAATTGTTCTACAACTACCATTTTCCATCGCAAACCACTATTTCGAAGTTCCATCTCACATTTACATGTGAGAGAAACTCACGCATTGGTTATCCTCACGCTCAATTTAGTCAACACTAGTGTTGACCAAACATTGTTACTCAATTCCAAGTTCACCATTTTCACAATTAGCTTCTTATCCATCTCAAGGATTCCATTTATGAGGCGAACAAAGCCATCGTAGGGGTCGTCGTTTAACTTTAGGCTTCGTCAAAGCCACTCGAGGATTCAAAACCTTATCTCATAACAAAGATTCATCTCCATCCATTTTCATTATCTTACCTATTTAGCATGTCACGTTGCTTCACGTTCTTCTTCAATTGCATGGCCATCTCTCTTTGGGTGACACTTTTTGTGTCCCTTTACCACCTCTATCGTTATTAGTTACATCATTATTTTCTTCTACCCCATAACTCAAATCATATGTTTCTCTTACCTCTTTTCACTCTCCTTTGTAAGGAGTGTGTGTATCATATTTTTTAATCATCATTAAGTAAAATCTTTAATTTTTCAATCATTCTCTGAGACTCTATAAGGTATATTTTCAATGAACCAACAAATCAGGAGCTCATTTAGAACTGCCGATCAATGTTTTTAACCTACTTCGGTTTCTAATGAACTGTGCTATGTTTATCACGACAATCGTTCTAAGGCGCACATACCTTTTTTAGCATCCCAGAGATCCCACTCGTTACCTCAACATCACACAATAATCGAACTCTATCAGTAGCATAATTATGGTCTAATTTCTTAGACACTTAGTTGGTTTCCATTCTCAACAGTGTCCCTGATCTTCCCTTACTAAGAGAAGTTTCCAACATGTTACAACTTTTTCCATTATAGAATTATTAACGTTAAAATCACCCACCTCTCTTAGGGTATTTTAAAGAAAAAGGTTCCACCTCTCATACTCGTATAAGAGTCGACCTCGATTATCTCAGCAAGAATCATTTAACTTATTGTTTCTTACTTGTGAAGTGATCTTACATGATCCTTCATCATTCCCTCTTATTTACTAGTCGATTCTCTCTCAACACTTAACTAACTTACCATCCTCCTGAGAATTCTCTTAGTGGTTACCGTTCAATGAGTTCAATATAACTCAGTGATCTTGAATTCTAAGCCCCTTGTTCACTGTGAACAAGTTTCCCTTCTACGTCCCATATCCTTAACTAATGTTGGAACTCACAACCAGTCGGAGACTACCATCTCCAATCCGAACATGTATTCAATAATAGGGGTGACCCCGTCTTTCATAATCACATTATTTGTAGAATCTAAGTTCTCATGACGATGACATATATTTGTTCTCGCCGTATACTTATTACATTATATAGCACATTTCGTTACATGTTTCCTTTCACTATGCTTAGAAAGCTTTAATCTCATAATTTAGTTTCTCGGACCCTTAATGTCTGAAAACGAATATCATTTACAAAACACTTCAATGTTCGTTAATGCTATAGCTCCGCACTATTGTTTCCAATAACATAACATTCACCCATCATTAAAAAAATTAAGGAATACAACTCAACTCATTCTTCACTTGGTAAAACAAGAGCTCATTCAACATATAATCTAAACAAGCTTTCATTCAAGGTGTGCGTCAGGTTCATGATCATGTATCATATATACATGTTCACCTTAAACCGAAGTCTTCCATCATTAAAGATGTTATTGAAGTTGCATCACTCATTGACTTGAGTTCTCAATTTCTTATCGGATTGTATCTCACACAACGTTTAACATAACTATTATTTCCAATCATAATTACACATCTCATTCGAGTAAATCAAAGAGTTCAACCCAACATGTTCCTTAATTGAACTTTTACTCAAGGTGAGAGTCAAGCTCACAATTGTGCGCCAAAAGCATGCACCTCATCCCCATGATCCAAGTTAGCTACTAATGAAAAGAATGTCATCGAGTTATACTACCCACTAATTCGAGATCTCGATTTTCACAATAATTGTTCCTTGCATCGGGCTTGGCATACTAGAACTCTCGGTATCTTTAATTTCCATCACGGCACAAGGTAATGAGATATGGTGTCAAACCTCATTGCCTACCCCAGTTTAAACTTCATATTCTATTTATGTTCATCACAATTTAAGGTATTTTGCGTTACCTATTTTCACCAACTCATCCATCACGCACTTTATTCTAAATTTTTGATGAAGTGACAACGCTATGCGAAAACATTAGGGAATAATCTCCTTTTACAAACATATGCATAAAATAACACCATCTCCAAGAATCTCTTATCTATCACGAGGGTTTTAACAATCAACGCGTGCTAGACATATACTTTGTCTACGTGTTATACTACCAAGTCTTACTACTATGACCATCTCATCCATTTCAAGAAACGTCACTTAGAATATTTCTTTTTGCTCTTTATTCATCTTCTGTACTTGTCTATCACATACTACATTCCATTCTGTACTTATTTTAGGATTTGAAAATATAATAGCATTACCCATTTAGCGAGCAGGGGTGTAAACATACACTCCCTCAAACTATCTCATTTCTAACACAAAAGTTCCAACAACTTCACTATGTAGGATTCATTATATCTTCATGTTCTATACCTTTAAGTCCTACAACTAGGCTACCTACCCAATCCAAGAAACTTATTTAGACTTCCAATCAGAACCAATGCCGTACGCACATGTTTCCAACTGGAATTCTAAATTAGTTTATTGGGCGTCCGAAGATAAGGATATGATATCCCATGGTCCTACTCATACTTAACTTAACTTAACTACCCTCAAATTAATGTTCACCATAGTACCAGAATCAACTATGTCTACAGAACCTATAACTTAGGGCTCTAATACTAAAATTGTTACATCCACTTTTCGGAGGGGTGCGACACAAGCTCATTTGATTAAAATTAGTTATTTAGATTATGGATAAACTCCGCATCATCAACATACATCCTTACTATACTAGTCTATTCTCATTATATTATAGACTTAAGCTAGTACGAGATACTCAATCCCCAACCATTCTTGCACCGTATAGAAACATAACCTGTTTATACTACAGGCCAAGTTCAATTCATATAAAAAAACTCTTCTGATTCTCTATCCTGGCACTACGGTGGACCAACCTCTACCCAGAACTAAATATGTGCAACCAAAAATGTTACAAAAAAGTGAGCTTAGTATTATAATAAAACATGATATACATAAAACAGTTTCAACAGTAAAAGAATGTTGAAAATAGTTTCATCAATTCTGATAAAGAATCTCTTTGTTCAAAACACATGCAATTTTCAATTACTTTTTCTTTGTACAGATAAGGTTCATCATCGTGTAGGTATCATCTTGCGATTATACTTTTATAGTTTTTCTTTATACAGAAAAAGAGTTCTCAACATATCAATAGGCTCAAGGCCAAGCATCAAGTGCTTAAAGCAACTTTCAACCAACAACCATACATTTGTTCTACAGTGCCCAAGTAGTCATTTTCCTTATAATCGAGAGTTCCGACAGTACCGTTACCTCAATCACGACTCACTATAATAGAGTGATGGATAAGAGGGTCACTCTTTATCACAAATAGTAGGTGTTAGCAACTCGAGCATAGCTCGTAAAGCCTTTAAGGAAACAATTCGGCATAGCCGCAATAACTCGGACAAAGTTTGCAACAGCTCAGGATGGTTACCCGCAACAACTTGACACTTTCAAACATAAAATATTATCATTCTGAGTTGATAAAATATTCTTTTATAATATGCATCAAGAATTCCTCATTTCATGTCAGGTATCACCATTGTTTATCAAAACCATCATAATTTTGAGATGAATAAGTTTCTTGCAAAAGATATACATAGTTTCATAAACCATTCAATGGTATCAAAATATTTCAAGATAAATATTTCAATCATCATATTTTATTATAACATAGCTAGCCACTCTCCCGTGAAATAGAGTGTTTAAATCAAATCCACCTCTTTGTAACCCCGAAGAGTCGCTCATCCGTCCGCTGCTATCCCTCCGGTGCCTAGGTTATATGATAACCCAATATGAGTATAAACTCATCTCTATTATATATTTCAGTATGAGAAAAATTTAGGTTATTTAGTTGAACCTAATACAATCCCATTCCTTAGGTATGAAACCCTTTCTCATATGAATTTTCATAATCTTACTTCTTGCTCCCTTGGTCTTAATGAATATTTAATATTTTATTATCGTAATAATACTCTTATAAGTGTTAATTGTTCATTAGAATTACTAACAACTTGTAAGAACCCAACAAAAAAATTAAATTAAATTAGAAATAATTAAAATTATAATTTCGTAATTCAAATTAATTGAATTAAAATGCTTACGTGAATTAAATAAAACAACACTTAAATGGAATAGGTAAATGATGATAATTTAGATTACAATAAAATTTAGGAACACAAGAAATTAAAAAAAAAATCACCATAATTAAAATTTACTTATGATCCTCATATTCCATAATTTGTAGGGTCTATTCCACTAATTTAAATTAAGAATTCATATGGGTTAATTTTAAGGATCACGCAAATAAACACATAATACATTAATAATAATGTACACCACAATAACAAATGTGTGTTTAGTTCACAATAAATGTGTAATTAAAATATGAGAATTACTTTATATATAAATTTATTTTTAATTAATAGATACATTAATTTAAGTTTTAATTCTTTTTCTTACTAAAATTATATATCATATCTTTACATATATCTTCCAAGAGAAAAAAGATAACAAAATTTATCCATAAAATCCCCCCACATGGCCCCTCTCTCCTCTTTCCCCTATTTTGTGTATTTTGCAAGCCAAATATCTTGTCATGTAAGTCATGTACAAAACCTCATTGAATGGTGTCTTTTCTTCCTTTTTTTTCCCTTACACACATGATTTCTTGAACCATTATAAAAAGCTCTTTTTCCATCCTCCATGGCTGAACCTCCTCCCCAAAAGAAATTTAAAAATTTTGTTAAATTTTAGAGAGAATGAGGAGAGAAAAGAAGAAAGAAAAAGAGAGAAAAAAGAAAAGAATAAATTCAAGGTGTTCTTGAGTTCTTGGAGATTATTGAAGGAGGAACACCACCACTACCATCACCTCTTCCTACATCTTTTCCATCGTCATTTATAAGGTAGGAAACATATCTAAAAACTCATGATTTTACATCAGTACAATACATCTCTTTGTCAAAGAATAAGATTTAACTATTGTTCTTCATATTCTTAGTACATGCATGCTAGTAGATTTTCTTACTCATTCTTGTGTATGATATTTCTAAATTGGTAAATCTGCAATTAAGTATTTGATGTTCCTAGAAATCATGATTTAGTAAGGTTTATGCATGCATGGTAGTTAAAGAACAAGTAGGTTGCACAAATTTGTTCTTTTTAAAAAAAATGGTTTGCTACCATTATTTTGAATAAATAACTAAAAATACATAAACATTTTATTTTTAATTTTTGTTTAAACCAAAGTTATATTAGGATGTCTAGAATACTCACAATTTTTGGTTTAGCCATAGAAAATTATCTTCATCACTAAATGGATTTATTTCCACTACTGGTCCAGAAATTGTTTCTGACCCGTCACTTTAAATGGCCACCGTTTCTTGTACAATAATTATGTTTGCATAAGACTACTTGGTAAAGTTATATATTTAAGTTATGGACCTAACTCCGCTGGTTTCACCTCATTTGGAGTTTTGTGCACAGAGATACACTATTGTTTCCAAAGAGCTGTAAATATGAAACACCTATAGAGTTTTAATTAATTCTCCCTAACTATAAATGATTTTCATGAAAAGTTAGTACCTAAATGGCCATAACACTTTATAGTATGCCTCTGATTTTTAGTTATTTTTACTTTAGATTTTAAGTATGATTTTTCATTTTTCTCTTGAAGGTACACAGATCTAAAAATCTATTTCATGTACCCTGTTTTGATTTCTAAGGTGTTGTGATGCTTGTTTACTTATTTAAGTATTATGCTCACTAATTATCACATGTTTAATTATTATTGTGATATGTATCATGTGATATATAATGTTAGTTTTTAAAATATGTTTTTATTGGACATACTCATTATTAATAATTTAATTAGTTAAAATAATCTAACATGTCATCTTTACATACATGAATTAATGTTGACTTTTTTATCATGTTCATGCGTTATTAATTTATTTTCATTATTGGGTTGGGATATGGGTTTCATTTCACCAATTATATTAAGTGATAAATAACTTAAATGAATGAACGGGAAAGTTCCCAGTTTATGCACGGGCATGTCCACGAAATAAAAAAAATTGTAACACTTTTTCGGATGGCCCCACGATACTAGGTGAGATGTGTGATAAGTTCTCGCTCCAATCTATGTCATGGGCGGGTCAGATAGAAAATGAAGCTTGATTAAAAATATGAGTTACGCGAACCCAAGAATGACACCGTCTTTGAATCATCACATTTGGGGTAGCTTTTGAAGTATTGGTGGGTCGGTTTGCGTTTGAACTAGAGAGTTCATTTGTATTTATTTTGGTGGATATTGTTACTGTTCTTTTCTACGCCCTTACCTCAGAGATGTCCCTGTCAAGTAAGAAATTCGACTAAGATGACATCTTGACTGCAAGGAGGGTGTTGATCAGTCGTGGTGTCCATTTCTGTGAGGTTTGAGATAGGAGGATCCATTTCGGTTAAATGGATCATAGAAATCATCTAGTTAATAACCCTAGGACTTTGAAATTAATCAAAACATATCCTCTTATATTTTGTACTTTATTGTATTTACTGTGATTATTTCGATGAAAAGTTGTATGTGTGTATGTTAGAATTTTGTTATTTTCGGTTATGTTTCTTCTAGTTTCGCAGTTCATGGCGTTTCATGTCAGGTCCCGATGTAGCCTATAAAAATGTAAAAAATCATCAGAATAAGCAGTAAGAGCCGTGAATCTCTTAATGATGTTTAGTTTAGACCCTAAATGTTATTTCTGCAGTGTTGAATAAATTCTAATTTTTACCATCTTTTGTAGTAAGTGTTAAATATCATGATGTAATTTCTTAAATTTGTTCGCATTACGTTTTGGAATGGATGAATAATTTTATTAAGTATTCCGTAAAATTATAATTTATCGTCACTCTAGAAATTCGGAAAAACTGGGGTGTCACACAACTTACATCCCCAAGCCTAGGTACTTTGTTCCACTTGGAATATCACTCTCTTAATTTTTTTCTCAATTTTCAAAACTTTTAGCATCTCTATACCTCATAATTAATTCATATACAATTACCAAACGACCTTCGAAAATCATGCAAACTCACCAGGAGGTACCCTAGGGTGTTAGACAACGTCTTCACGAAGGGCCCAACATTTAAAGCCCTCGGGAAATGGGCAGAAATAATTTTCCAACTTTCTATCTAAATTTATGCTCTGTTTGGTAAAATTTTATTTTCTCAAAATGTGTCTACCCAAACTGAAGTTTATAGATTTTAGGCAAAATTAGACCCATATACGTTTCTTTCCATATAAAGATAATCTCAATGGAATTTTTTTAGAATTAATTAAAATTCTCTAAAGTTATCCGTTATTCTGCCCCAAGGGACCCAAAACTTCCAAAATTGTTTTGGGGTTCTAAAACTCCTTTAAAATTTTTACCAAAATTATTATGGGTCACACACCTTTGTTCAATTCCAAAAATTATAAAATTAAATTTTTACTTGGCTATGGTAGCCCATATTGATTTTACAAGATTAGGGACATATTCAAGTTTTTCTTTGATCTCATGGTTAGAACACTAACCCTATCATCAATCCTTCTTATCCATTCCCATATTATACACTTAGAAGTGTATTTCAACATCCATAGTGTTAGGAAAAAATTAGATTAATAGTATTTTATTTTTAATCTAGCATTTAAATGGCAATTAGGGTTAGTTTATTTCGGATTATATCTTCCCGGTTTTGGTAGGATTGGTTTTGGTGATAAGATGACAGAAAATCAGTTGTTGATAAGGGAGAAAAAGATTGGATGAGATAAGTTTCTTATCTCTTCGTTTCTGTGCTTATCAAGAGACACCGCTCGAGCGGACTTACACCAGATTGCGCGTTTCGTTTGACAAAAGAAAAAGAATGTGGTTCTTTTGAAAAAGGCTTTGAGAGAGAAATACAGAGCAACTATATTGGTGATTTATTGGTGATTTTTCCAAGGCAACTATCATTGTTGAGATTAGACTGAAGAATCCTTGGTGAGAGTTTTTCAGAATAGCTTCGAGGATTCGTCGCTACGGTGAAAGGAATCACAGCATTCAAGAACGGTGAACGAGGATTCGGCTACCTACTTACGACATAGATTGAGGATTCGATTATGGTCTGTAAGTAAGGTCTTGTAATCGTGTTGATTATAGTGCTTTGATTTATTGGATTGAGGATTCGGTCCCGTGGTTTTTCCCGACTTGGGTTTTTCACGTTAAAATCTCTTGTGTTGAATGGTTTGATTGCTTTTTTGCTTTCCAATAATTCTATTATCGTGGATTGATTAATCGTTCTTAGAAACAAGCTTTTTATTAAATATAAAAAAGGTTTCTCGTTTTTCAATAAATATATAAAGTTTATATACATCGTTTCTTGTATTTTTTTAAAATCGTCGCCTTGGCGTTCTTGTGTGTCACACGCTACCCATTTCAGAGACCAACGTCGTGACGTTGGTTGTTTGTAATGTTAGTGTTGCCTCAAGATTCTTATAATTGCTAAATTTGCACGTGATTGAGATGACCATGTTGCGGTTTCTCATGATCTGTTATTCATTCTGGACTTTCTTACACTTTCTTACATGTTCTATCTTTCAAATTTGGCTTGTATATATGATGCATGAGTGTCTCTATCGCGATATAGAATAACCATGTTAGGTACATGGTGTTTAAAGTTTGTTCGATAAGCAAGTAAAGAACCATTGAGAAACTTCATTATATGCATGCAGACATATGTTAACGGACTTCAAACCTGACTGGACTTGGGTTGTAGAATAGAATGGAGGAATTTAATTCGCAAGACATTTCACAACTGTTAGGCGATGGGTTTCAGGATTGCACTTTGTTAAGCATAATAATGGGGGCAGAAATTGAGATTGAGTTACTCTTGATTCTCAAAAGCGTGTGCCCCCACGTTCATGAAAACAGTTGATTTATTGAATAAAAACAGTTGAGTTCTGACTGGCTGAGAAAAATACGCATGTTATCTATATATTATTATTATGGTTACTTAATATCTCTTATATATTTTGTATCTGGAAAGGAAAATGGTGGGGAAATAACTAGACTACAGTAATCCTGGAGAAAGGAGAAGAACTCCAACGTCATAGAATATCGATCCTATTCTGTTAGCCTTCGGGATCCGAGTAATGATTAACAGGGACAGTCGGGGGCATTCGTATTTCATAGTTAGAGGTAAAATTCTTGAATTTATAGAAGACGAACAACTGCGAAAGCATTTGCCGAGTTTGTTTTCATTAATCATATTCTCAACCATAAATAATGTCGACCAACGATCAGCGGATGTTATTTTTAGGATTCCGCTGACACCTTATGAGAAATCAAAAATTTTAGCTTCTGGGAGGAGTATGGTTGCAAGCTTGAAACTTAAAAGAATTGACGGAAGGGCACCACCAGGAGTGG
>JAUTBS010224099.1:0-18824 GCA_032361285.1 Aequorea victoria | reverse complement strand
CGACCAAAACCAAGGCTTTTCACCTTTATCTTGGCTTTTTGTTGTGTATGAAAGAGTTAGGTTTTATCCTGAAATAAACTCAAAACACAAGCACAACATTAGCAACAACAAATCAATGTTGTTATAATCAAAACTAAAAACAAAGGCATGATTGAAAATGGCTTTTAGGCCAACATATATATATCTGTTTCTAAGAACATAAAACAGAGAGGGGCAAGGACGAACCAGAAAATACAGACGACGACGATTACATAGATAATAGGTTACGACGTCGATGGCAAGAGATAATGCTAGTGGTGGTGGCACTGTCGCGCTGGTGATCCTGCTCGGTGGTGGTGGGTTGTGCTGGCGGCTGTGTGGTAGTGCTACTGCACAGAGATGGCCGAGAGAGAGAGAGAGATCATAGAGAGAAATAGAGGGTAGAGAGAGATGAGGGTTCTGAGGAAGGGATCACGCTTATCTATAGGGTGAAGCTGATTCCCAGGGATTGAATCCTACGATTTCCTCTTGTTGATTTATCTTCCTAAAAAAATAAGCCACCAGCTATCATCACATGCACAATATCTCTTTTTTATTTTATTTCTTAATTTTGTCCCATTCTTCCTTATCTAATTATTAATAGCAAAAATAATTTATCATTTATTATTAAAAAAAATTAGAGTATTAATCTATGTAATTAAATTTTTAATTAGTTAGTTATTTTAGTTAATTAATTTATTATATAAATTACCGGGTTTCACAATGCAAAATTTAAAAAATCTAACCGTACCGATGAATCCGCAGCACTGAGAAACCTTTGGTAACACTTTTTCTTAAACATTTCAGTTATAAATACGAATCGATATAAAAAATAATTTTGAGTAAACAATTTCAATATTGTTGTCACACTAGATTGAAACTCAAGATTACCAAAGCAACAAGAATGACCACCTCGCCTCCCACGACTTGGGATGTCTCGCCACCTGTTGCCATACCACCATCTCAACCCCCACCATCACCAGCTCGTCCTCTTCTCCTTCCACCACCACGTTGGTCTTTTCGTTCCTCACGTCCTCCATCTTTTCTCACTGATTATCACTACAAGATGGCCATCCACGCTCTACCAACTCCAGCATCATCTTCTTCTGATGTTTTACCTGTAAGGATTCTTTACCCTCTTTCTCATTATTTATCTTATGATAACTTTTATGTTTCACATTGTGCTTTTCTAGTGAATATTTCCTCCATTTCAGAGTCAAGAAAATCTAAACAAGTTATCCTTGATCACAATTGGCGATCTGCCATGGATGAGGATATTAAAGCACTAGAAGCCAATCATATATGGACACTTTCCATCCTTCCTGCTAATAAAGAAGCCATTGGTTGTAAGTGGATTTACAAAGTCAAATACAAACTTGATGGAAACCTTGAAAGGTATAAATCTCATTTGGTTGCTAAAGGTTACAACCAGAAATAAGGACTTGACTATACCAAGACTTTTGCTCTAGTAGCAAAACTTGTTACTGTTCATTGTCTTCTTGCCATTGCAGCAACTCAGATTTGGAATTTGCATCAATTAGATGTCCACAATGCTTTCCTTCATGGTGATTTAGATGATGAAATATATATACAGCTCCCACCGGATTTCTCTCGTGAGGGGAAGACAAACCTTGTTTGTAGGCTCCATAAATCACTATTCGGACTCAAACAGTCCTCTTGTTAATGGTTTGCTAAGCTTTCTTCAGCATTGTTAGCTGCTATTTACACTCAATTGAAGCCCAATTATTCATTGTTCACCAATTCCACTAGTCGTTCATTCACTTCTATTTTAATCTACATTGATGATATTATTGTAGTAGGCAATGATCTTGAAAAGATTAAGGATGTCAAGGAGTTCCTTCATAATAGATTCTACATTAAAGATCTTGGTCTTCTAAAATATTTTCTCTGCATTAAAGTGGCCCACTCCAAACAAGGTATATTTTTGTGTCGACAAAAATATGCTCTTGAGATTCTTGGTGAATCTGGTCTTCTTGGCTATCGACCTTCTTCATTCCTTATGGACTAGCATCTAAAGTTGAATAAGTTTGATGGTGTTGGCCCACAAGGATCAACTCAAAGGAGGGTGAATGGGTTGATAGGCAAACTTTAAAATATTTTTCAAACTCTTTCAAAATACTAAAAATATACAGCGGATAAAAATAGAAATTAAGAGCAATAAATTAAAAAATTAAGGGAAGAAGGATGCAATCACGATATATAGTGGTTCGGTCAACTTGACCTACGTCCACTCCCCAAATAGCCTTAGGAATTTACTAATGGATATTCCAATAGGTGAATCGAAACCACTGTACAACGACCTCTTTACAGGTAAGGCGTAACCTCTTATTTTTCCAGGTGAATATTAGCCTAATATTCTTGCAGGCGAATCGAAACATATTTTTCTTCAGTGGGTGAAGCAAAACCTGGCTCTTTGCAGTAGCTGTAGTTGATGTTCTCCTTTGTGAGATGATTTACAACAATGTGTAGCTCACTACAATAATCACAGTCTCTCTCAAATGATTTACAGTTAATGAAATAATAAAGAGATAGAGAAGAACAGATCCGGAACCCTAAATGCTCACAGAAACATAGGAATAATAATTTCAGAGCAGTAGATCAATATTGAGAGAATGAAATCTGTGTCTTGTGTCCAGAGCTCTCTCAAAATTGATGAGGAGTAAATCTTTATATATGGCTTTGAAAGAATAGAGCCGTTAGAGAAGTCAAACTAGCCGTTGGAGCATTTAATGCTTTAAAATATAGCCGTTGTAGCCTCCAGATCTGGGAATTTTCTGCGCAGGTGTCAACAAAAATGTTCCTGGGGTCGACACAAATGGGATCTGGGCAGTTCTTGGGTCGACACAAACTTCTAAGGTGTCGACTCAAATTGTTGTAGCTATTTTCTCCAACTGGTGGTGTTGACTCAAATGTTCTTGGTGTCGACTCATCTTGAACTTCAGTGATCTAAAAAATTGGGTGCTCTCGGGAAGCCTTTGGTTTCGACTCAATTGACATGAGTGTAGACCCAACCGTCTGTAGGAGCTTTTGTGTCGACTCATTAGTCACTGGTGTCGACTCAATAGCCTGATGCTAGGAAGGTGTCGACTCAATTCTTCTTGGGTGTCGACCCTTTCCATTTGTCCCTTTGATTTACTGAACATCAACTTTTTCTCTTTGGCTTTGCAATCTCCAAAAGTCTTCTACATTTTTAATGTTTTCTCTTGACTTTTTGCTGTACACTGAACTTCAATAGATTGATTAATCTTTAAGATACTTTCTCATTGTACAAGCAAGTTATTAGGATAATCAAATTAATTAGATTATTATTTAAAAAATACATAATGATTATCAAATCAATATGACTAATAATCTCTCAAAAATAATCAAATCAATATGTTGTAATGTCAAAACTAAATTAACATTTGATTGAAAAACATTTAGGCTAACAGATAGTGAGCTCCTTTTTGGCCCATCATGCTATTGGTGCTTAGTTGGATGCCTAATGTATCTTACTATTACCTATTCAGATCTGGTTTATGTTGTTAACATGCTTAGCCAATTTCTTAATAAGCCTCATCAGCCATATCACGGTGATGCTATGCGTATCCTTCGCTATCTTAAGCAAAAAAAAGGTCAAGGCATCATTTCTTCTTCCAACGCTCTACATTTGCATGCCTTTTGTGACTTTGATTGAGCCAGTTGTCCCGACTCACGCAAATCTTTTATTGGTCATTGCATTCTTCTGGGAGTATCCCCCATTTCTTGGAAATCCAAGAAACAATTGACGATTTCCCACTCTTCAGTTGAAGCTGAATACCGTGTCATGACTAATACTTGTTGTGTGGTCATTTGGTTATCCTATTTGCTTTATGACCTTGGTATTCACTACACTCTACCTACTACTCTTAACTGTGATAATCATGTAGCCCTGCATATTACTGCTAACCCAGTCTTTCATGAACGTATCAAATATATTAAGCTTGATTATCATCTTATTCGTGAGAAACTTCAGACCGGTCTTACACTTTTTTGCCATCACAACAACAATTGGATGATGTTTTCACTAAGCCACTTAGAGCATCTCAGTTTCACACTTTGATCTTCAAGTCGGGTGTCCGTAATATTCACACGCCACCTTGAGGGGGGAATATTAGCATATACCATGCCAGTAATGTTGGGATATCCCATAATCTCTATGATATGGTCAAAGATGCAATTATAGAAATATGCTAGAATCACTTCATTATTGTAGTGACTTGTTGTAATCTTTTTCTTATTTATTTTGTCTTGTATATACTCATGATGCATATATATGCATCTGCTCTCAAAATCAATATTAGATAAGATTATTATCCTTTCATTGCTCAAAATTCTTCAAGTACCTTAAGTCTGTTCACCCAATCTCTGGTGTCAACAATTATTCAGGCTAACTGAGAGAGAATTGATGTAGATCACTTCAGTGAAATTGCTTTCACCAACTGTGTTCTCTCTTCTCACAAGAGTTATTGCTCCACTTCCTCTTGTATATGCTGCTATTTTGTCAGATTTTCACTGATTCAATGTTCATTTTTATTTTTGAAAAACCTACAACCTCTTTTTATTTTTACAATTGACGGTGCATAAAATATGCTCTTTGTCTGTGCAAAAAAAAATCATATAGAGATCAGAAAATAGAATCTTTGCTCCGATCACCAATTATGGCTTTGAATCGTCAATCTTCAGCTTTGATACTACTTGTTGGGATTTTTCAATCCCTGAACTCAAATGAAAGCAATCACGCACAAATAATAAGAAGAAAAACATAAAAAATTACGTGATTCAGCACAACCTGCCTACATCCACGAACAAGAGAAATATTCTACTATGTAAACGAGTACAACCTACTCCCTTCTCTCTACCAACTAACCTCTTTAATTCTCATACCCTAGAATTCTCACAAGTGTCCTATTTATAGGCACACCATAGGAGTTCTAATTCATATAATTCATAAATCCTATACACATTAGATTCTTAGTGAATTCATAACTCCGTCTAACCTAAATATAAGTAATTATTCAGCGGGTCCAGAATATCATGTGGTATTGTTACGTGGTGCTCCTATCCAATGATGTAGCAAAAATTACATTGGGTGGAACAATATTGACACACCTTTGTTTGGTAGGTGGGAGATAAGGATAACCTATTTAGTATGCATCGAATATTTTTATTTGTCGAGAGTACCATATAAGAAATGACACGTAGGACTCCATAAGTACTTAATATTTTTCCTCTAAATATATTGTTATTTTGGCTTTGATTTATCATTTTAACAATGTTGTGTCCAGACACTCTTCAAAGTGCGTCCGCACATTCTAATGTTGAGGCTGTCACAGGTGACTTGCGTCCAGATATGACTTTTGGAGCATCCGAACGCGATAATTTTTATTGAATGGGTTTATATTAAACCCTAATTTCCGTCACTTTGTTTTAAGCTTTTTTTTTGTGTATTCTAAAACTATTATAAAGAAACCTAGGATTTTTTGGTTATCTCCTCCATTGAAAGTGAAATCTCTTGCTACTCTCATCTGTGGATGTAGGTTGATTAATCGAACTATGTAAATTTTTTGTGTTCATTTTGTGATTGCTTGATATTTTTTTCTCATTTGTCATATTTGGTAGTAACAAAAGAGCTTTTGGTGATCGTTCTTGATTATCGTCATGTCGGCTAAATACAAAGTTGAGGAGTTTGATGGACAAAGCAGCAGCTTCAGTCTACGGAGGGTGAAAATGCGTGCGTTATTGGTTCAGCAATGATTACACAAATCACTGTTCAGTAAGGAGAAACTACTAGAGAGATTAACGGCAGAAAAGATGGATGATCTGGATAACAAGGCTCTCAGCGCGATTCAGTTAAGTCTCACATATGATGTTTTGCGAGAGGTTGGGGATGAGACTTCTGCTATTGGGATTTGGTTGAAACTTGAGAGCATCTATATGACCAAACCTCTCATGAATAGACTGTATCTCAAACATCGTTTATACACACTTTGAATGAAAGAAGTTACGTCTATTAAAGATCATCTTGATGATTTCAATAGAACTATTTTATATTTGAAAAATATTAATGTCAAGATAGATGACGAGGATCAAGCGCTAACTGTGTTATGTTATTTACTATCTTCCTTTGAGCATTTTATTACAACCCTATTATATGATAAAGGTATTATTTCTATGGGGAATGTCAAAGTGAGTTTTCATTCTCGAGAGTTGAGAAAAATGGTATCTAATGATAATGAGGGTAATGCTGAAAGGTTATTTGTTAGGGGTAGAACAGTTGATAAGAGAAATCATAATAAATGATCATCTCGATCTAAATCTAAGAATAAGATAAAGGAAAACTATAACTATTGCAAAAAATCAGGCTATTACAAGTTTGAGTGCCCTAAACTTAAAGATAAAGATAAAGATAATAAGGGAAAAAATGAGGATACAGAAGTTGCTGGTGTTGATGAAGACTCTAATAGTGCAGAGAATATTTTGTCAGTTAGTGCAGGAGATGTTCGTTATGAAAAAGAGTAGATTTTGAATGTTCTTACCACATGTTCCCAAATCAAGATTGATTTTCAACCTACAAGTCGTTCAATGGTGGTACAGTTTCGATGGGGAACAATATGCCATGTAAAGATGTTGGCATTAGAACTATTCAGATCAGGATGCATGACAGAATTGTGAGGACTTTGTCTGATGTTCGATATGTACCTGATTTGAAGAAAAATTTGATCCTTTTGGGTACTCTTGACTCCAATAGATGCAAGTACACTATTGAAGGTGAAGTCATGAGGGTCTCAAGGGGTGCTCTTGTGTTGATGAAAGACAAGAAGTCAAGTAAACTTTATATGCTATAGGATAGTACAATTTTGGATGATGTTGTAGCAGTTTCTTCATCTATAGTTCATGTGTCAGATTTGACTCAATTGTGGCATATGCGGCTTGGGCATATGAGTGAGAAAGGGATAAATCTTTTAACCAAACAGGATTTCCTTGGTGTTCAAAAAACAAAAAAGCTATATTTTTGTTATCACTGTGTGTATAGAAAGGAATACAAGGTCCAGTTCAGTATAGCTATCCAGAATACAAAAGGTATTATCGATTATATTCATTCTAATGTTTGGGGTCCCTCACAGGTTAATTCAAAGGGAGTTTCTCAGTATTTTGTTAGCTTTATTGATAAATTTTTTTAAGAAAAATTGGCCTGTATGTTGAAGAATAAAAGTGAGGTTTTATAACCTTCAAAAATTTTAAAGTCATGGTCGAGAAGCAAACAGGGAAGAAGATCAAGAGGCTGAAAACTGACAACGGTTTAGAATTTTGCTATGTGAAATTTGAGCAGTTTTGCAAGAACAAAGGTATTGTGAGGTATTGTACAGTGAGGAGAATATCTCAATAGAACGGTGTTGTTGAAACGATGAACATGACTCTGTTAGAGAAGGCCAGATATATGTTGTCCAATGCTGGTTTGGGTAGGTACCCCATCTTTGTCAAGAAAGAGGTTAGTCTCTATCGGGAAAGCCCTTCTGTCTGTCGAGATGAATGCGTTGTTGCTTGTCAAACCATGACATTCATAAATAAAAGATCAATTCTCAATCATACGACACCCGTCAATTATATTGTTGTCATAATAATCTCAAAATGAATGTTTGATACAATCTGGAGTCGCCACTTGGTTTTAAGGTCCAAGAACCTATGCGTGACTCTCGTAGATTTAGCTTAGTCCTTTAATCACCAAAGATCAAGTTCGGGGGCTAAGGTACCGAGTGGGAATGTGTTAGCCACCCACTCAGCCTAAGCTCATGGTTATCCTCTACTCATGACTATTGGTTCTCGAGTTTAAGTTCATATACCTAACTAATGCATGAATGTTAATAACATGACTTGGTAGTCTCACATTTAGAAGCATTTCAGAAGGATCAAGAGGGATCATGGCTGTACTTTCATCTTAAGCATTCAGAAAAGTGTAAAATAAGCACACTATCTAGGAATAGGATCCAAGAGATTCATAATCATTTATCACCTTCGGGATAAACGATAACAAATCTTAGGCTCCTATCTTTTCTACTTACCTAATAGCAAGAACATCAAACATTTATCTACTTACGGGGTTCAATCAGGGTTGTACTTGTGTGCAAATTAGTTTCATCAATCTTCATTAGAATGGGGACCTAACCACATGCCACTACATTCTCGGGCACTAATCCGCATGATACTAGATTCGATGAGCAATAAATTTTAGCATGGATTCTAACATGGAATTTATGCAGAATAAATATAGAATTGACATTCTAGCACGTAAAACATTTTTTGGATGATATTTTTCAAAAACTCGCAAAAAAAATACGCACTTTCGACATATAATGTCCAAAAAGTGATTTTCGAGCCGGAAGGCCTCGGAACGGGCCCGGGTGGACCGGATTTTAGAAACTAGGTAGGTTTTAGGCAAAGGTTTTGGCTATAATCCTAAGACCCATAAATTTTATAAAAATAAGTTTGAGATTGTAAAAACATGTAAATGGGTCCCACACGAGCCTCGTGTTGAAAACAAACGTTTTTCGTATAAGCGTCGCGAAAATGAATCAGGCGGTGACTAAAAGGGTTTGAAAGCGCATGATTCATGTGTAAATTTTTCAGAAAATTATTTTATAACCATAAAAACACGTAATCAACATAACCAACGGGCTTTTATAGCAAAAAAACATGAATTTTGATTGAAAATCGGTCGCACGTCGAAAATGGACGTACAAAGGGTTTTTTATGCAAAACATCGAAATGGTTTCCAAAAATCATTGTAAATGATCTAAATAGACTGAAAAACAATTAAAATATTATATCTGGGCCTTAGGCATTTGGAAAAACATGTTTCAAAAAATAGTTATGCGGACAGCACCCAAACCCACAAGGGTTCGGCATCGGAAACCGACATCCGTCTAACGACCATATAACTGCTATGGATGATCATGATCTAAAGTACATATCTGAAATAAAATATTATAACAAATAAGAAAAATAATAAATAAAAGGGGCAAGGGCACTTACCTTGACCCGTAGATCACTAATTAATCTCACACGCCCTTAGGTGTCTGATCTCTAAATCGAACTTGAATGCTTATTTATCGAACTTATTGGTACCTTATATGCTCAAAACTAATAGGAATGTTATTGAAATCAAAATACTAGAAAAGAATGAAACTTTGAAGAAGACTTACCAGATCAAATCTCTAGGAACTCCTCTCGAATTCCTCTGAGTTGAATAGTTCTGAATCGAGTTGAATTCGAAGTCCTTGATTGGTGAGAAGAAGACCTCTATTTATAGGGGTTCGGGAAATCTAGGAATTGGTAGGAAACAAAAGGATATGTGCTAGTGACAAGGTTTGACCAATCAAAAAGAGTTCCCGGTCGAGAAGGAGTTGAACCGGCCGAGGACTCTGCATAGAGGGCCGGTCCAGCCTTCCTAGAATTTTCCCTAATAGCCGGTCTGGCCATGTGGTTCTGGTCCTCCCTCTGGGCCAGTCCGGCTCTTCTGGATCGAGCCGCGAGGGTGGGCCTCACCAAGGGGACTTTTTGGGGACCAATTTGGTCTTTTAAGGGGTTTTGGACGCGCAGGAAGCAAAGAATGGTGATCCAACCTTTGAAACATAAAATGAATGATTGAAAAATCACATATTAAAGTTATTTTATATAAAACAAGATTTGATGGAGGATTAAAATGACTTCTAAAAAATTTTAGTTAAAAATGATCGAAACGAAGGCAGGTGGCATCCCGAAAAGCAAAGGGGGCCCACCCAAACTTTTGAGACTTTAACTAGAGTGTTTAAAATATATGTTTTGAAGTTATTTTGGTTGATAACAATATTTAAATGGATTGTAAATGGATTTTTTTTTGAAGTTATTTTGGTTGATAACCTAGTTTTGAGCGACTCTTATGTCAATTTGCTCTTGTGAGAAGCTATCTTCATTCTCGGGAATATTTTTATCATCGGTCAAGACTAACTGGAAGCTCGGTGCATTATGCCAGGTCAAAATGGAGTGTCTATAGATGTCGCTCTTTGATTGAGCTCATGTAGAGCCAAGCGTGCATAAGAGCGAATGTCAAAGCTAAAGACAGTGTTTTGACAAGGCATGATGCACGGACTAGAAAATAATCTCGTCAATGAAATCAATAAGAATGATCTTTGTCGCACCAAGGTATCTTTAGGGCTGCTTCAAAGCCTAGAGTATCAAAACATCAATGAAAACTCAAGGTAAGGCCCAAGTATCTTTAGGGAACAGACCTAAATATCAATGAATCTCACGGGGGGAATCCTTTATTACATCTAGACATGTTTAGGATTGCTTTCAAGAAGTAAAACCATCAATAAAATTAAGACTTTGTTGTGTCCGAGTATCATTAAGATCACAAGGCAGAGATTTCAACCATGCACATATATCTTTAGGGTCATGTTCGAAGAGAAAACATCAAAGGGTTAGATCTTTTTCGCATTCAGATATCTTTAGGATTTCTTTCAAAGAATTTTAATCATGTCCAGGTATTTTTAGGGTCATGCTAACAAGCACTAGTGGTTCTACCACTATTCAAACATGTAGTAGTTCTACTGCCAATCAAAGTCCTCAAATTTTAATGGTTCTACCACCATTCACGTATTAGCAGTTCTACGGCCATTCAAGTCTTGCCATACGACCGCAGTCACTTTAGTAATGTGGTTGCGCACCCTCCATGTTCTGAACATTTTAATTTTGGAAAACCTCTAAAATATGATAAAGACTAGTGGTTCTACCACCATTCGAACACGTGGAAGTTCTACTGTCGTTCAAAGTCCTCAGACTTTAGTGGCTTTACCACTATTCACGTGTTAGTAGTTCTACTATCATTCAAGCCTTTTCATACGACTGTAGTCACTCCGGTGATTTGTTGGTGCACCCGTCATGTTCTGCACATTCTGGTTTTTAAAAACCTCTAAAAGCCCGATCTCAGTTGCGCCAAAATGTGGTGGTGTACCAGTCACTTTCATCACATTCTGGGTTTGAAAGACTTCATTTTGAAAGAATTATAGAAACCTGACCTCACTCGCGTCATAATGTGATTGCGTACTTTTCACATTTTCACATTCTAGATTTAAAAGACTTCGTAAGCAGCATACGACCTCAGTTGCTTTGAATTCTATCTCTCATTTGAAAACTTTAATTCAAGGAAAAGTGAGACTTCGTTCATAGTGCCAGGTATGTATCTCAACCTCAGTCATTCGAAAATATTTATTCTAAAAAGATTTAATCTACATGATTATCGTAGCAAATTGTGGTGGTGGCCCACAAAGCAATTAGGTAGTTACCCTAACTAATCTTGAAACATAGGTCTTTACCCTAGAAAGCATTCTTCAACCTAGGTAGTTGCCCTAGAAAATATCTTTAAGATTAGGTGGTTACCCTAGGAAACATCTTTAAGATAAGTAGTTACTCTAGAATTTATCATGCAACCCAGGTAGTTACTGTTAGCCCCAAGGTTTTATAATGTTGTTATTAATTTTAATGATAACAAATAAAGCCTTAATAAAGATTAAATATTTTTTTAAACATATCTTTTTAATATAAATCAATCATCCAAATGAATTCAAATGAACGGTTAACACCCATGATTGGGGTTGACGCTGTATTTAACAAGTTGTAAAGTGATTTCAGGTATTAAATCAAGTATTAAATGATTAAGAAATCATTAAATCAGTTTTCAAACAAGACATAAAGCTCAAAATCAAAACAGGAAGAATTCAGAAGGAACACAACTTTTGAGTCGACACAAAAATCATCATGAGTCGACACAAAAGTGATAGCTCTCGGTACTTTGGTTAACAAATGGTCATGAGTCAACACAAAGACTTTTGTGAGTCAAACCAAATCATTCCACTCTCTGGACTTTTTTCTACAGTGAACATGAGTCGACACAAGACATGCATGAGTTGACACAAGACAGTTATGAGTCGACACAAGCATCACATGAGTCGACCCAACTAAAGGCCTGAGAAAGAAACCGAGAGTTCATTAACATGAGTTGACCCAACTTGATCATGAGTCGGCCCAAAGAAAATATTCCCAAGTGAGTCGACACAACTTTAGCATGAGTCGACCCACACTCGAAGATCTTAAAGAGTAAGGATTTTGAGTCGACACACATTGATCATGAGTTAACAAAAACCAAAGACTCTGAAGTCTAAGGAACATGAGTCGACCCACAGCAAGAAGAATCTGTGATTTAAGGAACTTAAATCGACCTTACTCCAAGTGAATCGACCCAGGGGCGCGAATTAAGGAAATCTCACAGCGCGAATCCCGTGAAGATCAGCTTCATTTACAGCGTGATTCTAGGAAAAGTTTTCAATTAAAATGGCTCGATGGAGATCATTTTTAATCATGGAATTGATTTCAAATCAGTTCAAGATTAGATCACCAAGATTCATGGCACAAATTAAGGAATACACTGTAACAAAATCTCATGGATTTGATGCGAAGAACATATGGAAGTTATTATACGATTTCAGAAGGAATTTTGAATTACAACGGCTACTCTGAGGACCGAATTTAGTTATGAAGAAGATTGCAGATATATCAGATCAAATCGTTACTTAATTTATAGAAGAACCAGATCATGATATTCAGAAAATCAAACAGAAGCAACGGCTATTTTTCTGAGGCTATATAAAAGAGTGTTCGCTGATCATTTAACTCAGAACTAAGAACTTAGAACTTAGAACTTAGAAGAATACTTGATTCTCACTCTCATACTTCATATTCTAATTCAAAGAAAATCCAAGAGATATCAGTCACACCTTATCAGTTTGTGAGAAATTCCGTTCTATTATTTTTTGAAGGAAGGACATACCAGTAAACTGTCATTACTTTATTTTTTCCTATTTCATCTGTAAGCTTATTGTAAACATATAATCTACTAAGAGAGTTGATTTGTTTGATGTTCTAACATCAAAACCTTTACAACAATCATGTACAAGTAAGGGTGAGTCACCCATTACTTATCTTTGTGTGTGGTGTAGCACACAAATAGAAAGATCACAAGTGCTAGAAGCTTGGAAGCTTTGAAATGTAGTTGTGTGGATCTTTATAAAAAAAGTTGAAGCACACCCGTAAGTGCTTATTCATAGTGGAGAAATTCTCAAGAGGTGCTTGAGGAGTGGACGTAGGCTGGGATAGCTGAACCACTATAAATCCGTGGTGTCATTCTCTAACTCTTTATCTCCATTCTCTTGCTTATGTATATCTGTTTGCATATATAGGTTGCTAGCTGTTAATTATTTTAAATAGTTTTTTAAAATATAAGTAATCTTATATTTTCTATTTATTTTGTTTAAGCATTTTTTCATATTCCTTAAGAAAATCATGTTTTTCTTCATTCTTAGCCTATAAAAATGCATGAAATATAGGATTTAGATTATTTTTCAAAAATCTTACGTGAATTGCCATCTTTTTATTTTCTTCTTTAGATAAAAACACCTACACCCGAGCACACTATTTTTCTTAAAAAAATAGTAGTCTCTTTTGGACCTCCTGGTATTGAGCTCACTTTTTCATAGTGACGCGCGTCACTTCCAAAGAGCCTAGAGGTGGCGCACGCCATGTCCAAGTGGCGCACGTCAGGTTTGAGGTGGAGTGCGCCACCTCTGCTTAAAACCAGTGGCTTCCAGTAGCTTTTTTTGCATCTTTCTATTTTAACAGCATGTTTTTATATGTATCAACTGCACTAATATTCTGCCATCTCTCACTTGACATGCCTTTAAGTGTAAGCATGCATAAAAAATCTTAGTTTTTGGTTAGATATATTTTTTTTTTTTATTGTTTGCTTTTTTACTGTTCTCTCTTCACCCCACTTTCTGTATGTATTGCTTTTGCTAAATTTAAGACAAAAACAAAAAAAATGGTTAAGTAAAGGTTGATCTTTGAATCAGACGAGAGGGGTGCCTAACACCTTCCTCTTTCGTACCCTAGCTCCTGAACCATTTTCTCTGGTAAGGACGGACTAGTCCCTTGAAAGTTTTGGTTTCTTGGTTTATCTAAAAACCAAGTGGCGACTCCAATTGTGCGGCCTTTAACACGGACGCGTTTGGGGGAAAACTTCTCTTGTTGAGATCGCGAAGAAGAAAAAAGAGACGGGTTCCTCACAGTGGCGACTCCACTGGGGATTCTTCTTAAGAAAAGTGAGCCAAACTTGAAAAATGGTTAAACTGTTCTTGTCTTAAATTTATCATTAGTATTAGTATTGCATGCATGGTTTTCCATCTCCTTTCATCCCTTTTTCATTGGATACTTTTCTAAAATAAAAGAAGAAAGGAGTAAATAAAATATGCCAAATGCTTACATACCCTTCACTTCTGTGGTTTACTGTCTTAGAGCTATGTGGGGGAAGTAAGCAAGTCTTCTTGCCGTATACCCCTTTGGATACTAGACCACCAAGCCTTTTCATATGCATTTAGGATGCTTAGAACTTTCCCTTTAGGATAAATACCCTTATAGGTTATGTGTTTTTCTTTTATGTTTTTTTTTCTGATTAGAGTAGCTCTTTTCTTCCTTTAGAGCCGGGTTCATCACCCGAGTCTCGCTTTATCTTTCCCGGGATCCCCTGTGGGTTATCCCGTGGTTTGACGCCATTAGGCCATTGTCTAACCTCTGTCGTTTTCTTTAGAGTCGGGTTTCATAACCCGAGTCTCGCTTTCTCTTTCCTGGGACCCTCTGTGGATTTTCTCGTGTTTGACGCCGTTAGGCCGTTGCCTAACCTCTGTCATTTTATTTAGAGCCAGGTTTCATCACCCGAGTCTCTCTTTCCTGGGACCCTCTGTGTTTTTTCCCGTATTTGATGCCATTAGGCCATTGCCTAACCTCTATCGTTTCTTTAGAGCCGAGTTTCATCACCCGAGTCTCCCATGGTTTGACGCTGTTAGGCCTTTGCCTAACCTCTGTCGTTTCATTGAGCCGGGTTTCATCTCTTGAGTCTCGCTTTCTCTTTCCTGAAACCCTCTATGGATTTTTCCGTGTTTGACGCCGTTAAGCCGTTGCCTAACCTCTGTCATTTTTTTAAAAGTCGTGTTTCGTCACCCGTGTCTCATTTTCTCTTTCTTGGGACCTTTCGTGGGTTTTCTCGTGTTTGACGCCGTTAGGCCGTTGCCTAACCTCCGTCGTTTCTTTAGAGCCGGGTTTCGTCACCCGAGTCTCGCTTTCTTTTTTTTGGGACCCTATGTGGGTTTTCCCATATTTGACGCAGTTAGGCCGTTACCTAACCTCTGTCGTTTCGTTGAGCTGGGTTTCATCACTCGAGTCTCGCTTTCTCTTTCTTGGGACCCTACGTGGGTTTTCCCGTGTTTGACGCTATTAGGCCGTTGCCTAACCTCCGTCATTTTTGTTGAGCTGGGTTTCATCACTCGAGTCTCACTTTCTCTTTCCCAGGACCCTCTATGGGTTTTCTCATGTTTCACGCCGTTAGGCCGTTGCCTAACCCCTTCGTCACTTTTTTGAGTTGGGTTTCATCAACTCGTGCCTCATTTCCCTTCCAAGACCTCCCGAGGATGTCTCGAACCCTTGAGTTGTTGGGCTTCGGACCCGACTTCTCTCTTTTTGCATTTAGGACTGAGCCTCATCAACTCGTACCTTGTTCTTTTTTGGGGACCCCTCCGGGGTTATCCCGAACCTTTGCGATCATTGGGCTGTTAACCCAACCTCTTCTTTTTAAAGCCGATTTCTCACCAACCCATGCCTCTTTCTTTCTGGGACCCTCCATTGGTCATCCCGAGTCTTATAGTCATTAGATTGGGACCTAGCCTAATTTTTGGGTAGGTCCTGCGCCTTTCCCCTTTGTGTTTAGGTCGCCCGAAATCTTTCGAGAAAAATTTGGGTTTCTTCGTCATCGAGCCGTGGCTCGATGCTTCTCGATGATAGTCCTCCTGATAGTGTAAGTCGATCTTTGTCATCGCGTCTCCTTTACTGTGTAATTCGGTCTTGTACCGCATTCCCCCTTTTATCGAGTCAGTTGGTCAAGGTGTAATTCTGCTTTGCCTCGCATCCTTCGTTGTTCGAACTCAGGCTCGTCAGTTAATCCGGTATCGCTCGTAAATCGATTCAATTGGTCAAGGTGTAAGCCGGCTTTGTCTTGCATCCTTCTCTATTCGAGTTCAGGCTCGTCGATTAAGCCGGTATCACCCCACAAATCGAGTCAGTTGGTTAAGGTGGAAGTCGGCTTTGTCTCGCATCCTTCGCTGTTTGAGCTCAGCCTCATCGGTTAAGCCGGTATCGCCCCTCAAATCGAGTCAGTTGGTCAAAGTGTAAATCAGCTTTGTCTTGCATCCTTTTCCGTTCGAGCATAGGCTCGTCGGTTAAGCCGGTATCACCCCGCAAATCGAGTTAGTTGGTCAAGGTGTAAGTCAGCTTTGTCTCGCATCCTTCATTGTTCGAGCTCAGGCTCGTTGGTTAAGCTGGTATCACCCTTCAAATCGAGTCAGTTGGTCAAGGTGTAAGTCGGCTTTGTCTCACATCCTTCGCCGTTCGAGCTCAGGCTCGGCGGTTAAGTCGGTATCATCCCGCAACACGACCTCCCTTGTCGTATGAGCCCAGCTCCTCGTCGGAAAGGTCACGCTTTGTCTCCCCTCCCCTCTCCTTTTCTTTCTCACCGTAGAGATTCAGAGTCTTGCTGGATAAGCCGGTCTTTGGCACCACGCTCTTTCTTTTATTTCCATAGTCGTAGAGAGATAAGTCTCGACAAAAAGTTAGGCTGCGAAGCTCACACCCTTCTCGCCGTTTGGAGAAAAGTTTTTTTTCCCTTTGGTTACTCCTCCAAAACCTTCCCTTTTATGTCTAACCGTAGAGATTTAGAGTCTCAATGGAAAGCCAAGGCTTCTCACACTCTTTCTTTTGTTTCCATAGCTGTAGAGAGATAAGTCTCGACGGGAAGCCGGGCTCCTCTCCCAAACCTTTTTTTGTTGGCCGTAGAGATTCAGAGTCTCGACGGATAGGCCTGTCTCTTCCCGTGCCTGTATTTTTTCTTTTTTCTTTGCCCGTAGAGTTTTATCCTTCTGAGACTCGACGAAGAAGGCAAGTCGGTATCATCCCGCACCCTCGATTTTTGGTCTGTCGTTTGAGATTCAGAGTCTTAGTGGACAAGTCGGGCTCCTCTCGCAAACCTTTCTTTCTTTGGTCGTAGAGATACATCTCAACGGATAGGCCGGTGTCATCCCGTATACATATTTTTCTTTTTTCTTTGCCCGTATAGACTCAGCCTTCTGAGACTCGACGGAGAGGGCAAGTCGGTATCGTCTCGCACCCTCGATTTTTCGTCTTCCATTTGAGACTCCATTCCTAACGGAAAGCCGAGCTCCGCTTGCAAACCTTTATTTTTGTTTGCCGTTTGAGACTCTGGCCTCGACGAAAAGTCAAGCTCCACTCGCAAACCTTTTCTTCTTCTTTTTTTTTTCCATTCAAGATTCCAGTCTCAGCGGAAAGCTGGGTCCTGTCCGCACCTTTTTCGTACCATATCTGGGATCTTCATGAATCCCGAGGCATTGAGGCAGTTCCGATGCTATTCTAAATTGGGTTTTTCCCGTAATCCCTTTCTTAGGTTTAGAGATCAAGTATCTCGATGTCCTTTTTGTTTTAAGCCGGGTATCATCACTCGTAACATTTTTTGCTCTTTTTTAGGGTTCTTACGCTCTTCTTCGTCGGGTCTTGGTTACTCATCTTGTTTCTCGCGTTTAGTGTTATATTTTCTCTCATTTTTCTCATAGGACCGTCTGGAGCTATAATGTCTTATGAGCTGATTTGTTTCCTGTCTCTTCTTTTATCTATCAAGGTTTATCATTACTTCTTCAACCTCTGACGTTATGCCCACCTGGATTCAGTTACCTAGCAAAAAAATTAAAAGATCAAGCGCCAGTCCAGAAAAAATGATGGCAGGAGATGGTGATACAAATGTTCCATTTATCCGAACTCTATCGGAGATGCAGCGAGCTTTGAAAGGCATGACCCTCAACCTCCAAGAATAGACTCAGGCCTAGGTTCAATGTCAAGCAGAGATCCGGGCCCTACAGCTGAATAAGGTTCTGAGAAATCCACGGGATGAAGTAGTTAACAACCAACTCTGAGAGGATGAACAGTACTACACAGATCCCGTAGGAAATAGACCCGCGGTTGTTATCTTCAACGATGTTCTGCCAGCTGCTGCTAATGTTGCTCTACCAACTGCTACTACTACCACTATTGTAATAGACCCGACCTTGGCCCTGGAAGCCATACTGTCTGATAAGATTGACACGTTAGAGAAGGTGTTGAGGAAAGGCAGAGGAGTCGATGAATACATGCTCGACGTTGAAAGACTCTATCTATTACTCGACACCAACCTGCGCGAGAAATTCATGATGCCATACATAGAAAAATTTGACGGTACCGGAGATCCTAGGATTCACCTATGGATGTACGTCGGTACCCTATCTCCTATGGGCATTGACAATCAGTTGAAAGCGCAACTCTTCCTTCGGTCCTTCTCAGGGGCCGCTCAACGTTGGTTTCTAACCTTGGAAGCCACCAGAAATAGAACTTGGAAAGATATTGCAACAGCTTTTTTCGGACAGTATAGCTATAACGTCCAACTGGATGTAACCATCAGGGAGCTGGAGATCACTAAACAGAATCCCTGAGAGGCTTTTGTTGACTTCTTGACCCGCTGGAGGGGTAAAGCAGCTAAGATGACCAACCGGCCTACAGAGAAAGAACAGGTCCGGACGGTAGTAAAG
>JAUTBS010223988.1:0-11530 GCA_032361285.1 Aequorea victoria | reverse complement strand
ATCAAACCTCGAGTTATACAAGAACGTTGAATCAAATACATGAAAGGTAAATCAAAAAGCAAAGTTCATTGTTACTCGACTAGGGTTTCATCGAAACCCTAGGCAGGAGGGAGGTTAGCCGCTCATGGTCGAGGACGACGTTGACGATTCAGATAGATGATCCATTCGCTTCTTCATCTTCCTTCTCCTTGAGCCCTAGCCACCATAGGAGGGTTTCTCTAGTATTTTCGGAACCCCAAGAACAGAAAATAATGTTCTTTTTATACCCCCTTGGAAAAACTCGCGAAATAACACAGCAGTTAAAAATCTATCTCGCCGGCACACGTCCGGACGTAAGTCACGCACGTCCGGACGTATTACTCCAGTAAGGTTTCTGCCTCTATGCGTTCGGACGCGCATCCGAACATGTTTCTCCAGTGGGTATTCTGTCTTGCTACGTCCGGACATTGGTCAAACATGTCCGGATGTGTTGTACCAAAAAGCCCTTTTCTGCTTGTTTTTAGCTCTTTTGTTGCCACAAGTCCGCCTATCCTCTCCTGTCCACAGAACACAATAAAAACACAAATTAAATGGATGAAACGATGATAGAAAACATAAGTTAAGGGGCTTAAATGTGTACATTCAAGCCCAGATCACCAGTGTTGTCGTTCCTTCACGTGGCAGCGAGGGACTTACCCAGTGAGTCAGGGCAGCTTCTCCTCCCCAACCAAGTCCATATGTAAAGGATAGTCTTGTTTTGAGTGCTCGAGTAGCTTCCCGCATCAAGGTCGGCCCCTCTAAGAAAATAGCGAAGGGTGTCGGTCGAGTGCGGATGAATCTATGCACACCGAGATAGAGGCTCTTAAGGATATTGTTTTGCTTCCCCTAATCTCTCACTGCAAGGATGCATCAGGGAAGGAAGGGGGGTTAGAGGCTGTTGGGGGAATTTCATCCAATGGTGGAGGTATTGGGGAGGAGGTGACCATCGGCTCTAGTTTATTGTAAATAGTCATGGCTGAGGATGCGATTAAGTCATCTTATAAGGAGCTGGAGGCTGCGGTGGATGCAGGTCAGTTGGTCGAGATTCCTTATGCTAGTTTCTTTCTTGGTGATGTGCCTCAAAAATAACATGAAATGTTATGGCAAGTGCATTTGAAGTGTCACCTAACTTTTTGGCATGTCAAGTGTTTGAGCCCTTTGGTGAGGACCGCGATGATGAGTGTTCGAGGTGAGCTGTTTCTATATATTCGGCATATGACCTTTATAAGTTGTGGCAAGGATACCCTTGACTCATTTATTGACACAGTCCAGGACTTAGAAATGAATTATATCCAGGTGAGTTAGTTACTGAACAATCTGCATTTGGTTGCTACCAAAGTTAATAACTTTGCAGCCCGAAGAAGGATTCAGGAACTTCGTTGCACCCATGAGAGTTTTTTCTAGGTAGTGCGGCACTATGAAATAACCATTTGATGGTGGAAATCTCATTTAGAGGATGGGCTAAGGAGACCTTTTTCGATATTGACCTCGAAGGTAACATTTTCCAAGGGCTTTGTAACTTGTAACTAAAGTATGGCAGTTGCCTTTAACTGAGAATTTGTTTTGCTACCATTTTGCGTGTATTGCTTTTGTTTTGAATGTAATTGAGTATTTACTGGCCCAAGGAGGTAGTGAATATCTTTAATCAAACACTAATTAATGTGGAGAAATGATCATGATCGAAATTCCATCAAGAATTTACTGTCGTGGGGAGATATCGAGCGTAATCAAATTCCATAAGGTGTTTTACTAACGCGGAGAGGGGCATAATTAAGTGTAATTGATCATTTACCAGCGCGGAGGAGATAATCGAGCGTAATCAAATGTCGTAAGGCATTTACTAGCGCGGAGAGGTGATGAGTGTAATCAAATGCAATCGAGCATTTACTAACATGGAGGCGATAACGAGCATAATCGAATGGTGTAAGGCATTTTAGTAATGCAATGAGGTGATGAGCGTAATCAAATATCGTAAGGCATTTTACTAACGCAGAAAGGTGATGAACGTTATCAAATGCAATTGAGAATTTACTAACGCGGAGGCGATAATGAGCATAATCAAATGACGTAGGGCATTTTACGAATGCAAAGAGGTGATGAGCGTGATCAAATGCAATTGAGTATTTACTAACGCGGAGGAATGATCGGCGTGATCGTATTTGTTTATTTACCTATGGAAAGTAAGAAGCAGTCCAATCTTTCGACTATGAATAATAAAATGTTGCAGCATAATGAAAAAATTCAATCTTATTATTATTTACCATGTGTTAGCCCCAATGTTTAAATATATCGTTTATTAATTTTAATGATAACAAATAAAGCTCTAATTAGTTAAAATGATCTATCATTCAACATCATTTTGAATATCTCTTAATACATGTTTATAAATCAATTTATGATCAATTCGTTTTAAATAATTATTTATGGTTAACACCCATGATTGGGGTTGATATTTTATTTAACAAGATTTGGAGTTGTTTCAGGTGTTCAAGTATTAAATGATTATAAGAATCATTAAATCAGTTCCTAAATAATGCACTATCTCAGAATCAAGACAGAAAGTTTTCAAGAAAATCTCAAGATTTGAGTCGAGCCATAGTCCTGCATGAGTCGACCCAAACATACACTCTCTCAGCATCTCCTACAAAAACACCTCAAAAGCGACCATGAGTCGACCCCAAGTAGTTTGTGAGTCAACCCAATCTACATGCCTCTCTGGACTTATCCTCTACAGCATCCATGAGCCAACCCCGAGTAGTTTGTGAGTCGACTTAATCTGCATGCCTCTCTGGACTTATCCTCTTCAACATCTATGAGTCAACCCAAGAGAGGCTCTGAGTCGACCCAAAGCACATACCTCTTGAGACTCTCTCTCTCTCTCTCTGCACCAATTATGAGTCAACCCAAGGCGAGCATGATCTAAGATGCAAGCAACACAGTCGACTCAAAATGAGAACTCAAAGGCAGAAGCCTCTGTGAGTCGACCCAGAAAGAAGGCATGCAATATAAACCGAGACAGCATCATTATGAGTCAACCCAAGCATCAACATGAGTCAACCCACGGGCAAAGAATCCGAATTGTTAGGACATTGAGTCGACTTAGCCTCAACGTGAGTCAACCCAAGAGCACGATTTCAGCAATTCTTTGCGCGAATCATGCGTGTTATAGTTGGATTTTCAGAAGATTTAAAGGAATTATTTGAATTGCAATGGCTATATTGAAGATTGTTTTTATATATAGAGATGATTATCAATCATTCCAAGACAAGATAACCAAGTATCACTGCGTGAATCAAGTAATATACAGTTGTGATTTCATAATATCAAAAGGGACTATTTGACCTGCAACGGATAGTTTGGAGCACGAAGTTATATAAGAGAGTGTACATGAATCATTCAACAAAGAGAAGAGAATTCAAAAGAACACCAAAAATCATTGACAATGATCAATCACAAGCTCTATTTTTTAAATCCGTTCAATCTGAGAGAAACCCTAACCACCACAAAATATCAGTGTTTTTGGTTTTTTTCTGCTGTGAGATCTTATTATAACATTCACTCTTCTGAGAGAGTTTCTGATTATTGATTGTACATCAAAGTATTACAAGATCATTGTAAAAGTAAGGGTGAGTCACCCTTAACTATTCTTTGTGTGTAGTAAAACACACAAAGGGAAGATCACAAGTACTAAAAGTTTGGAGGTTTTGGAATGGAGGTTGGTGATTCTTTGTAAAAGGTTTGAGCACACCCGTAAGTGCTTGACGATAGTGGAAAAGTCTCAAAAGGAGCTTGAGGAGTCGACGTAGGCTGGGATAGCCAAACCACTATAAAATTTACGATGTCATCTGTCTATATCTCTTCCTATCTCTATTGTTTGATTGTACTTATATATATATATATATATATATATATATATTCCTTGGTTACTTTTAGTTGTTTAAGTTATTTTTAAACACGAAGAATTTTTAAAAGACCCTATTCACCCCCCTCTAGGGTCATTTTTTGAATAACAATTGGTATCAGAGCCTCATATCTTATTTGTGACTTAATAGTCTAAAGAGGATCATATAGCAACTTCTATTGGAATAATCCTTTCTGAGGGTCAATCCACAAGCAGTCCACCTTTGTTTAGTGGAATAAACTATAACTACTGAAAAGAAAAAAGAAAAATATACATTCAAGCAGTAGATTATGAGTTATAGAAAATCACTGTGCATGGTTCTAAAAGATATGTCAAAGTGACTGAAAGAATAACTATTCTAAAAGATGAATCGAAATGTAATGAAAATGATATTAGAGAAATGCAATAAAATTCTAGAGTAATGAATCTTCTATAATGTGCATTAGATTCAAATGAATTCAATAGAATATCCATATGTGAAATGGCAAAATAAATATGGGATAAACATAAAATAACTCATGAAGACACAAACCAAGTTAAAGACTCTAAAATTAGTATGCTTTTGCATAAGTATGAATTATTTAAGATGCATGGTAATGAAAATATCTCTAGAATGTTTACTCGATTTATTAACATTATTAATTATTTGAAATATCTTGGCAAAATTTATAATAACGTTGAAAATCTCTTATCATATGGGGTCATTGATGACACATGAGATTGCTATACAAGGAATGTTGGAAGAAGAGGAACTAAAGGTAAGGATAAGAATGACTCTAAAATGTTCACAATAAGAGTCATCTGACAAAGAAGACTCAAATAATTCCGATGATGAGAATGACGACATAGCGCTTCTTCACCGAAATCTCAACAAGTTTATTAAAAAGTCAAGAAATTTCAAAAGAAGACCCTTTAAGAAATATTTCAACAAAGAAGAATCAAGCAAGAATGACACGATGAAGAAGGACCCCCTCATATGTTTTGAATGTAAGAAACCGGAGCACTTCAAGCCATATTGTCCTCTTCTAAAGAAAGAGAAGTCCAAAATATTCAACAAACGAGCAATGGAAGTCACATGAGATGACTCGAACGAAAGTCAAGAAGAATCAACATCAAGCGATGAGGGGATTGTGATTCTCTGTCTCTTGGCCAATGAAAAAGATAACAGTGAGGATGAGGTAATTTCAAACTCATTTGACTATGATGAATTTCTAAATACTTTTAATGAATTACATTGTGAATTTGAAAGAATTGAAATGAAAAATAGAATTCTTAAAAAAAAAGTTATAAGTCTTTCAAAAGAACTTGAAGAATTAGAAATCTTAAATGAAACATTAACTTTTGAAAAAGGTATATCTCCACATAGTGATGAAATAAATTTTCTAGAAAAAAAAATGAATCCTTGAAATTAAAAGCAAATGATCTATTCGTGATTGTCACAAAGTTTACAAAAGGTGAAGAAAATCTTTAGAAACTTTTAAGACAACAAAAATGTGATTACAATAAAGCCGACATAGGTTATGAAGAATCAAATGATCAAAAATTTTTAAAAGACCTTACAACATATGAAATACCATGCTGTGAACATTGTGGTAAATTAGATCATATTAAAAATAACTGCAAAGATAAGAATAAAATTTGGATTCCTAAATAAATGCATTATACAAAAACTAACATTAAAGGACCCAAGAAAAAGTGAGTACCAAAACAAATTGTATGATTGTTTCTTTGTAGGTGTGCTTAAAGTCTACTCCACACAAGAATAAGTGGTTCCTAGATAGTGGGTGCTCCCGACATATGACGGACGATAAAAATAAATTTATTTCAATCACACCAAGGAATGGAGGATACGTAAGTTTCGGTGACAACTCTAAAGGTAAAATTCTCGGAGTTGGTACCATTGGTAATAATTTATCTCTCTCTATTGAAAATGCCTTACTTTTAGATAGACTAAAATACAACTTGCTAAGTATTAGTCAATTATGTGATAAAGGATACAAAGTAATATTTAAAACTAATGCATGTAGAGTAGAAAGTGTGTGTGATAATAAA
This sequence comes from Aequorea victoria, assembly GCA_032361285.1. Taxonomy (NCBI): domain Eukaryota; kingdom Metazoa; phylum Cnidaria; class Hydrozoa; order Leptothecata; family Aequoreidae; genus Aequorea; species Aequorea victoria. The sequence continues at coordinate 5,559 of JAUTBS010223988.1, read as the reverse complement.
GTTCTATTTGTTGGTTATAAAAATGAAAATGCATACACAATTGATTTTGATGAGATTGTATCACAAAATGTGAAATGCTTAGCAGTCATTAATGAAACTAGTTGGCTATGGCATAGAAGACTAGGACATGCTAGTATGGATCTAATCACAGAATTATCTAATAATGAACTAGTTAAAGGACTCCCTAAAACCAAATATGTTAAAGATAAAATTTGTGATGTATGCTAATATAGAAAATAAAGTAAAACATCCTTCAAGAAAAAGAATCATATCTCAACAACTAGACCGCTACAATTGCTACACATGGATTTATTTAGACCAACATCAAAAGTAAGTTTGAATGAAGAATATTTTACCTTTGTAATTGTTGATGATTATATGAGATATACATGTGTAATATTTTTTGCACACAAAGATGAAACACACTTACAGTTTACCAAACCGTGTAAAAGGCTTCAAAATAAAAAAGGAAGCATGATTAACAATATAAGAAGTGGTAGAGGAGAAAAGTTTGTTAGTAAAGATTTTAAGTTTTTTTGTGATGGAAACAGAATATGATACAATTTCTCTGCACCTAGAACACTCTAACAAAACGGCGTAGTTGAAAGAAAAAATAGAACACTACAAGAAATAGACAGAACTATGCTTAATGAATACAATCTTGCAAAATACTTTTGGGTTGAAGTTGTTAATACCACATGCTATGTATCCAATAGGGTAATTATTAGATCAAAATTGAATAAAATTCCATATGAACTATGGCATGGAAGAATACCTAATATTGCCTATTTTCATGTGTTTAGATTAAATGCTTTATATTAAAAACAAAAGACAATCTTGAAAAATTTGACGCTAAATCGGATGAGGGCATATTTCTAGGATATTCAACAATGAGTAAAGCATATAGAGTGTACATTAAAAGAACTCAAGTTGTTGAAGAATCTATACATGTCATTTTTGAAGAAACTAACACTACTCTATTCGAAAAATATATTGATGATGATTGTGTAGATTTGAGAGAAAGTTTTGAAAAGAGTTAGCTCACTCATGTGACTATTGACACCTCTCAACTAAACAAGGAAAATGAGAATGAAGAGCAAAATTAATCACAAATTGAGACTACATATAGAAGGTTGATTAAAGACCATCCAAAAGATCAAGTTATTGGTGAGCCAACCAAATGGGTAATTAATCGCTCTCTTGCTAGAGATATATGTAATAATTTGGTATTTATATCTCAAATTGAACCCAAAAACATTCAAGAAACCAAAAATAATGAATATTGGATAAATGTCATGCAAGAAGAATTAAATCAATTTAAAAGAAACAAAGTGTGGACCATAGTTCCTAGACTTAAAGATAATACAATCACAGGTACAAAATGGGTTTTTAGAAATAAGAAGGATGAATCGGGAAATATAGTTAGAAACAAAGCTAGACCTGTAACCCAATGTTATAATTTAGAAGAAGTCATAGATTACGAAGAAACGTATACCCCTGTAGCTAGATTATAAGCTATACGAATGTTATTAGCATTTTTGTGCCAAAATTTTTTTACATTATTTTAAATGGACGTTAAAAGTACTTTCTTAAATGACTATATAAATGAAAAAGTATATGTAAATCAACCTCCTAATTTTGAAAATCATAAATATTCGAATCATGTTTTTAAACTATCAAAAGCATTAAATGGATTGAAACAAACTCCTAGAGTATGGTATAAAAGATTAAGTGGATTCTTAATACAAAAAGATTTTTCTAGAGAAAAACTTTATTCAACTTTATTAAACAAAAAGGAAAGGATATGTTAGTAGTACAAATTTATATTAATGATATCATTTTTGGATATGCTAATGAAAGATTGTGTAAAGAGTTTTCTAAAATTATGCAGGAAGAATTTGAAATAAGCATGATGGGTGAGCTCAATTTCTTCATTGGACTTCAAATCAAGCAAACAAATAATAGAATCTTCATAAATCAAGCCAAGTATACAAAAGAGCTATTAAAGAGGTTTGAGATGGAGAACGCAAAGCCATGCACAACTCCTATGAGCACATCAATAATGATTGACAATGATGAAAAAGGTGAATCAGTTGACAGCAAAAAGTATCGATATATGATTGGTAGTCTACTTTACTTAACTTCTAGTCATCCTGATATTATATTTAGTGTTTACTTATGTGCTAGAGATCAATCCGATTCAAAAGAATCACACCTAATTGTTGTAAAAAGAACCTTTAGATATCTTATCTGATCAACAAACCTAAGCTTATAGTATCTCAAGAGCACATCTCTTCGAATACTAAGTTATTCGGATGCCGACTTTGCCGATTGTAGGTTAGACCGCAAAAATACTAGCGAATCATGCCATTTTCTAGGCAACTAATTAGTTTTGTGGCTTTGTAATAAAAAAAATTCAGTAGCTACCTCAACCACCGAAGCTGAATACATTATCGCATGAAGTTGTTGCGCTCAAGTGCTTTATTTGAAACAACAATTAGAAGATTTTAACTTGAAATATCATAAAATTCTAATAAAATACGATAATACAAGTGCTATTAGTTTAACTAAGAATCTCATTCAACATTTAAGAACTAAGCACATAGAAATAAGACACCATTTTATTAGAGATCATGTACAAAAAAAAAAGATACTTCATTGAAATTTATAAGTAAGGAATATCAACTATAAGATATATTCACAAAACCCTTAAATGAAGAAAAATTTAATTACATTAAAGGTGAATTAGAAATGTTAAATCCATGAAAAACTTGATCGTTTCTTATAATTCTCAATTTTTGTCGCACATGGGTGGACTCAGAGATGGTATGAGTCGACTCAAAATAGTGTTTTAGCCTACGTATTAGACGTTGTTGGGTCGACTCACGAAGTAGTATGAGTCGACTCACATCGCTACTTCTGCTTAAGCAATGGACAAAATTAGGTCAATTCACAAAGGACTTTGAGTCGACTCAAGTAATTTTTTTTGTCGAATCCCTAAAAATGCATTTAGGTCAACTCAAAGCAATAACGTGTCGACTCAGCACAAGGGTATATAAATCTTTGTTGCGTTATATAGGGGCCCAATAGTTTAAAACACAGACTCTTCCCTCTCTCTCTCTCGTGAGTCAATTCACGGTGCCTTCTTCTTCCTCTCAAACTCTCTGAAACTCCTCTTGGATTCTGTCTCTCGCAACCCTAATCTCTCCGTTGTCCTCTCTCGATGACTCGCATCTCTCGCGATAAACCCTAGTTTTTAATAGACTCTATTTTCTCTATGCATCGCTTCATCAATCTGTTTCTACATGGATCCTTCTAATCCATCGAACACATCTAAAAGGACGCGAGCTGATCAAGAAGAAAGCTCTGGCAGAAGAAAAAAGAGTAAAAAGTGCAAGAGTCCCTTATCTGCTGTGATTCAATGTCTAAACCAAGAGACTCAAGTAAGGTATGAGAAATCCTTTAAGTCTTGATAAGTCTCTGATGGATGGTGCATCGATTTTCAATTATTTGATATGACTAAAATGCACTTTAGGGCTTGGTTCACTGATATGGGATGGTATAACTTTGTTACCATCAAAGAACCTGTATACCCAGAACTGTGTAGAATTTTCTATACCCATATGAATGTAACTGTATGTAGTGAAGGGCTATTTTTAAGTAGTTAGATAAAAGGAAAAGTTCATGTGTTTGGGGACCAACTGGTCAACAAACTCATTGATTCCCCAAGCGACACACACCTACTAGACTGCACCAAACGTTGACATAACTATCCTCACATTTCTCTTGAGGAATTTATTACTTTGATCACTGAAAGGGACGACATAAACCCTAATATGATCTTCGATGCAAATCTTTTAATCCCTGAGTACAGACTGCTCCACCACATGGTGAATCATATGATCTTATCCCAATGAGAGAAGTTTGGGGATGTTACCTTCATACAATTGATGGTGATGTGGTGCATTATCCACAAAGAACCCATAAACTTAGGCCACCTCATCCTATCGGACATATGAAAAACTGCCCAAACTAAAAAGAACATTCTACGCCATGGCATGCTTTTTATCAAAATATTTAGGTTCTTCAAAGTTAACCTAAAAGACGCTCTGTCCATACCTTTTCACCCTACCCACATGTACAATAAGTCTACCCTAAAAAGGATATGATTGGCTGAGATTGATGGCCATTAGATCAAGCAAGAGGCTGCTCAACACCCAAATTCATCCCAAGATCCAAATCTGAACCAAAATGCCTTTCTACCACATCTTTCTCCCACAGATCAACCACAAGACCAATCCTCCACAAATCAACCACAAGATTCACACTCTTCTCAAGACCCTCACATTCATCCTCCCTTCACACAAGCTCCACCCACCAGCTCTTCACAGTTTAACATCCCTCACTCTGTTTTAGAGGATATAAAAGTCCAACTGTCACATCTTGTTAAAATCAATACTGCCTCCAACCAAGAAATAAAAAAACTTCATAAGAGAATGAATTTCTACGAGTTTCAAATTAAAAAATTTCAAGAGCAGCAAGAGTACATGATTTGTGAACAACTCCTCCTGAACAGAATTTTAACTGACCTAAATAAACGGATAGATGATGCTTGCACATAAGGCAACAATATTGGTCAGTACATGAAGAAGAGCATGAAGGACTTCCTCATTTCCAGCAACAACTTGATCAATAGTGTATGTTATGAATATGATCGAGGCACTGCGAGTAAAATAAATGTAGTCCTCCGTAAAACCCAAGAGTTCATGGAATGGGTAGAGATCTACTTGGAAACCCCCGCTGAGAAATCTGAGTGTGAACATCGAGAAAACGTCAATATGGAAGTTACTCTTGCAAAGAAAATTCATATTGAGAAGATCTCAGTCCAACAGTTCAAAACTGTCACCTCCAAAAGAAAGGAAAAGGTAGCAAGCAAAGGGAGGGAGAAGATGACACACCCCAAAGAACCAAAGAAACCCAAACCATCTTTTTTCGACCTCTTGGACGAACTCGAACAAAAGGAAGAAGTCATCTACAAGCAAAAAACCAAAGAAAAATGAGAAATCGCAGCCGAAAAGAAAGTCAGGTGAAAAAAGCAAATGGACGATGATTTTTTCTGATCTTTGTTCTTCCTTCCTTTTACCATTCCTTCTTTTATTCTGGGTTGTCCCATGAACACACATTGTAAATTTTTATAATTTTTGTAGTTCGCCTCTTTTATGCCTGTAATATAATTAAAGTTTTTTTTATGATCTTTGTACATTTCCTCTGATCTTGTTTTTTATGATTTTTGATTGGATGTTTTTCTCATTTTTGTTATATATCCATATTTTCAATTTTTGAGATGACAAATGGAGAGAAACAAAGAAAAACAGAGCTCAACAGAGAAACATAGAAAAATAGGGCTTAACAGGGCTTGACAGTGGATTAGCTCACTTGTCTAAGCATAAGAATAATTATTTATTGGTTCAATGATTGGGTGATTAATTTTCAGTTGATTATGAATGACTGTAGTGACTGACTGAATGGACGTTTGGACGTTTGATTTAATATTTGTTT
>JAUTBS010223877.1:0-11530 GCA_032361285.1 Aequorea victoria | reverse complement strand
TGCTGTCCACTGTGGTCTTAGGCTTTAGGGAAGGTAGTGGAGTCTTGGAGTCATCTTTTCGTTTATCTTTTTTTTGGGAATGTAATTAATAGTGTAATGTTGTTAAGGCGGAGTGCCTCTTATGAAAGTTATGGATGTTCTGATGGGTCCAGAGATGAAGTCTTTATGTTTCCTTATAAGAAAAAAAAAAGTATGCTCGAAATGTTACGTATGATGTTGTGCGCGATGGGTTGAGTACTCATCCTCAGGTTTCGTGCCCAGAGGTCGGGGCGGGGCTTGACAAGAACTCTCCATTCTCTACATAACCACATGAGAATAGTTATAGCTTCAAAACTTACTCAGGATTATAATGAAATCATATTCTACACAGGGATTAGAGACTATAGAAACTTTTGCAATGTAAACTTTAAGATCTAAACACATATAACTTGAACTTAACTACCCACTTATAACTCATAGGGTAATTTTCCCAAGTCTGATGTCTCACTACGATTTCTAATAGGAACATGCGCCTGCAGAACGCGTTTCCAATTAGACTTCAAAGCTAGTCACACAGACTTCCGAAGATAAGGGTACAACACCCCTAAGTCCTACTACCCACAACTTATGTCCACATAGTGCCAACTCAATATGTCTATAGAATCTATCACCTTAAGCTTTGATACCAAATTTATAATGCTCCTCTCCCAAATAGATAATTAATCCCACTGAAAGGGGTGGTGTAACTTACCTAAATAGAATAAGCATATAATCATAAGGGATGCACTCTGTATTGCCCCAAACAAAAGCCACAAACAACCATACTCATAAGTCATGCATACAATTCGCTAAGGGATACTCCATCCCAAAATTACATACTGGAAAGGTAAGCTAACTATGGGATGCTCAATCCCAAGCAAAACAAAGATAAGTAGTATCTGTTTACTAATTACAATCTAACATTATTAACATCTGTAAACATTAAACAATCCCATGGATAGCCTCTACAAGGATCTTCTTTCCTTTCGACATGACATTAGTGGAATGAGAGTTTACTTCGTACTGAAAGCTGCAACCACAAGGTTACAGGACAGTGGCTTAGTATAAAATGAAAAAAGATACAAAAATATCACATGTCATAAAGCATTTTATATAAAAGCAACGTCACCCACACATGTAAAATGTTTCTATGCCTTTCCAACATCATACTTTGAAATACATTTATCAAAGCATCAAAACATCAACATTCACATGTTATACCTCACAAGCATACATATGAATAACACCACACCCAACACACGCATATAATGCCCAAGTAGTCATTTATCTTCACGATCGGGAGTTTTGACGGTACCGTTATCTCAATACAATGCTTCTATTTTAGAGTCGTGTGTAAGAGGGCCACTCATATATAACACTACTGGTCAGTGTATCCACCCACGTATGGGGCCTTGTCCACCACTAGACCTCCACCCTCTTAGGGAAAATGCCATTAAGGCTATCATAAATCCACCCACACACGGGGTAAAGCCTTTAATGGCTATTAGGCACCCACACATGGGATCCTCCGGGATGATTATCCGCTATAACTTGGCACACACAAAAAACACATGCAACTCAAGATACATTTTGATCTCATCGTTCATTTAGAAACATGCTTAAATTGGATAAAAGAGAAGTAACTGCATTTAAACACCAAAACATGCTTCCAGAAAACACCCCTGTGATCATCATCCAAAATAGGTTATTCAAAACATTTATAAGAATTTACGTTCTCTATATTCCATTTTACATCAACTAGCCACTCTCACCTTTTACTTGAGAGCTTCATGAATGGCCTCCTCTTCGTCAGTGTTTAAACCTTTGGGACCTAGATTACACAATAAAATATGTATAAGAAGCAACTACATGTGGTCCCTACGTCTCATGTCACGACACTATGGTTTCCCAAGGCCCCTAGTTCCCACTGGAATAGGTTCTATCCTCAACTTAGAAGTTTTCCCATCTTATGATGTTTGGTAAAATTGAATTAAGTGATCAAGCCTCCTCAGTAATTCTTGGTATAATTTCATAGGATAGATATGATTATTAGGTACACTTTCCATGAAGAAACCTAAGGCCAAAAGTGGCCACAAAGGCTTAAAAGCTCAACAGGAATGTATTATTTTTCACTGCTCTGAATCGACTCAGGGCTGGTTTGGATCGACAAAAGGGTTTTTGGGTCGACACATATCAAGGTTGGGTCAACACACGCAGGCTGGGGGTGAGGGTTTGGGTCGACACCTAGAGGGGTTGGGTCGACACATCTCTTCATCTGTCAAACTACAGAGACCAAACAACATTTGAGTCGACACCCACGAGGTTTGGGTCGACTCAAATTCTCGCTTGCTAAACAACAGAGAGCAGAAATGATTTGGGTCGACACCCCACCTCCAAGGGTAAAGAAAAAACTTAACAAAGGGAGATATAAAGAGCAGAAAAGGCTTGGGTTGACACCCCACCTCCACGGGTCGACACCAACCTCTGACAGAGGGAGATACCAAGAGTATAAAAGGCTTGGGTCTACACCCCACCTCCACGGATCAACACCAACCTCAGAAAAATAGCATGCTCTATTTGTGTGTTCCCCCTGAAGCTAAGGGACTGTTTGGGTTAGGAACATGGTTTTTCTACTTCAATCAAAGCACAACAACAACTACGAACTTTCCCCCTCTACCTACAAACCATCCAACCCTCCAAAATCCCTTATAAGGTCCTTTCCTTCTGGATTTTGGAAGAAGAACACCAGGTTTTCCCATTACAACACTCAATAGTGGGTAGACATCTACCAAGGCATGGCCTAGGCTAGGAAAGGACTGAGGACCAAGGAATCTGGCCATTCTTTATTTATTTCATGGTGTGATTCATAGGAGAGATTAAAAATATAGTTCTTACCTTAAAACCTTAAGAACACTCAATGGTGGTCCCGCCTCTCCTCTTCTCTTCTCTTCTTCCTTTCATTTTTTCTGTGAAAGGTATGGGAACAAATCCACTGCTCCAGTTCCAGGACCATCAAAGTTCTAGGAACGAGCTCTACTCACTCATTCACACGATCTCTCACACAACTGAGGATGGTCTCAGATTTCTCTAGGGATAAGAAGGGGGTTCTTGACTGTTCTAGAGAGAGAGAACGAATTCCTTTTTCTAGGGGAATATCACACTGATAGTACGCACTGGTGGGGGGACAAAACTGGGTGGGACAAGGAGGGGGCTGGCAGGTCCCAAATCCTGCCACTCTGATTTGTTTTTTCCTAAAAAGGCCTCCACTCAGGATGATGTTTATCCTACATTCCACCTATTTTTGGGATGTTTGCAATTAACCTCCCCCATTACTCAAATTAAATGATTTGGGCTAAGGTTAATTATTAATTACCAATTTAAGCTGGATAATTATTAATTTTTTCTTCAAATTCCATTTAGAAATTACGGGATGTTACACATAAAATGTTCTAGTTCGTCTATTGGGGTTGTAACCTTAAAAGGCACGAACTATTCTAGTTCGGCTGTAGGGTTTGTAATCCTAAAAGGCACGAACTGTTCTAGTTTGGCTATAGGGCCGTACTAAACCTACAAGTTGTTCTAACTCTTGTATGACACGGAATGTTCTAGTTCAACTATAGGGGTTGTAACCTTAAAAGGCACAAATTGTCCTAGTTCAGCTGTAGGGCCATACTAACCTTGAAAGTTGTTTAACTCTTGTATGAAACAGACTATTCTAGTTCGGCGATAGGGGTTATAATCCTAAAAGACACAAATCGTTCTAGTTCGGCTATAGGGCATACTAACCCTAGGAGTTGTTCTAACTCCTGTATGGCACAAACTGTTCTAGTTTGGTTGTAAGGGTTGTAACCCTATAAGGAACGAACAATTCTAGTTTGGTTGAAGGGCCGTAGTAATTCTGGGAGTTATTCTAACTCCTTTATGACACGAATTATTCTAGTTTGGCTGCAAAGTCGTACTAACCTTGTGAGTTGTTTTAACTCGTGCATGTCAAACTATTCTTGTTTGGCTGTAGGGTCGTATTAACCCTGAGAGTTATTTTAACTCCTATATGCATAAACTATTCTAGTTTGGCTATTTTTCAATAATTTGCACAAAATCTTGCTGAATAAACTATGTATTATTGTAATATGTGGCCGATTACAAATTAGTGATAAAAGAAGCATAGACTGGCTCTGTTCCATGGTCGAGGGATGGATTTCCCATCGTTGTCCTCTAGATTGTGAGCTATCGTGCCTGCGATTGATTGCACTTGTACGGTCCTTCCCAATTTTCACCGAGCTTTCCATCTGTTACCACCCTAGTGTTGCCTATCACATTTCAGATACTAGGTCTTTCAGGCCGAAGAGCTGAGGCTTGACCTTCTTGTTGTAGTCCTTTTGCATTTCTTGTTGATCCACCTGAATTCTGATCAGGGTGGCCTCTCGTCGTTCTTCAGCCAAATCCAGGTCTCTGACCTGGATCTCATCATTGGCTTTATGGGTAAATAGATCAGTCCTCATAGTAAGGAGACCAACTTCCAATGGAATTATCATCTCGGTTCCATAAGTCATCGAATAGGGCATTTTCCTCGTTACATGACGAGGTGTAGTTCGGTAGGCCCATAATATTTTCGGGAGTTCATCAACCCACTTTCTCTTCGCTTTTTCTAACCTCTTCTTTATCCAATCCAATATAGTTTTATTGGAGGCCTTGGCTTGATTTGTAACATCCTGTATTTTCTCAAGAAAATAATAAAATATAATTAACCCGGTTTAAGGCCTGAGGTGAGGCCCTATTTGGGACGTGGTTTAGATTAATGATGAAATTAATAATACAAAGAAATAAAGAAGGACCAAATGCATAAGTTAGGAGAAATGAGGATTTAATTAAATAAATAGCATAATGGATGAGGAGTTATGTGTAATTATTTGGGAGGAGATTTGATCTCCTAAAAAGTCAGGAGATTTGGGGGCTGATGGGAGATGGGTGTCAGGATTCTCAGAATCCTTTTTTGGAGCCTTGTGCGTTGTGGAGAAACAGGGAGAGAAACTAGAGAGAGAGAGCTGGCAATTTAGAGAAAGAAGAAAGGAAAAACTGTGACAAAGTGTGAGTGAAGGGATCTAAGAGAGCTTGAGAGTACTGGAGCTGGAGAAGTGAGGAACATTCACTCCATTGGAAGAAGAGACAAAGGAAAAAGGAGAAGAGAAAAGGCATAAATTGTCATTGAAGCTGTTCTTGAGGTTCTGAGGTAATAAATCATATTTTAAGCTCTCGTAGTGTATATCACGGAGTACCTCCTGTAATAAGAGTTTGGAACCTAGATTCTTTAGTTTTTAGCCTTTTCCTAGCCTTAGACCGAGTATTTTGTAGGTCTCTATGTGTATCCATAGTTGGGTATTTTCGTTGGGAGAAACCCATATTTTATTTTCTAAATCTCGGTAAAAATCATTGTGGGGGGGTTTCTAGTGTGTTGGATGTTGTGGATGTGGAGGGGAAAGGTGGAAGAAGGTGGATGTGTGGTTAGAGTGAGGATGGCGGCTCAAAAACTGAGTTTTCACCTAAGCGAGGCCTTAGATCAAAGCTGTAGCAGAAAATAGAGCATTCCTATTTTCCAGTGTGTGATTCGACCCTGGGATGATAGGTGTTGATTCAAAGTTGTTCTTGTTTCTATTTTTTCCCCTGTATGCTGTGTGAGTCGACCCTTGGAGGAAGGGGTGTCGACTTAGGGCCTTTCTAGTCTCTGTAGTTTTGACAGGCTGGTGGTTAAGTCGACCCAAGTATTGGTGTGTCGACCCACGAGCTGATAGCTCTCAATTGTTTGATAGGCAGGTGTGTGAGTCAACCCAAGCTGTGTGGGTGTCGACTCAAGTGGTCTTAACCTATGTTCTTTTCTTAGTTAAAGGTGTGAGCCGACCCTTGGAGTTGGGGGTGTCGACTAAAAAGAGTTTAGCTCTTGGTTATTTAGCAGACGAGAGCTTGAGTCAATCCAAGAGTGAAAGGTGTTGACTTAGGAGGATTCCAGCCTCTGTTGTTTTTACAGGCGGATGTTTGAGTCGACCTAAGTTGTCATGGTGTCAACTCAAGCTTGAACCCTATGTGTGGGTCGACCCAAATCCCTGGTGTGTTGACCTAAGGTGGCGCTTTGTACGCGTGTGAGTTGTGACTGTCGACCCTTGTCTCGACCCAACTCAACTGGGTTTCGACCCAAGTCTTGTGAGTTGACTCATTAGAGGCCTGAGTCGACTCAATTGAGGAAAAATGGTTATGTTCCAGCGGTATTTTGGAGGAGTTACAGACCCTTTTGGCCCAAGGTTTCTTTATAAAGTATATCACAAATAAGTATATGTAACTCATAAAAACACGAAGGGGGTAGTACGATATGATATTAAGGTAGATTCTTATATATGGTTGCTTTATGTCATAGGTTTTGAAATGGTATTTGAGGAAGAACGACGGACACCTCACAAGAGTGATGGCCTAGCTTAAGACTTAGATTTCAAAGGTGAGAGTAGCTAGCTTGTTCATAATGATTGGCATGTCATGAAATTTTTTATACATGTTGATGGGCATGCTTTATTGTATGCTTGGCATTATGTTCTATCATGGAGTTGAAAGGTATTTTCTAATGCAAGATGAGTTATGAGCATCTACGGCTTGTATATCCAATGATATTTTCTTTTCTTATAAGAATAAGACAATGTCTTTCTTGTGTGGTTGAAAAGTGATGTTTTCCTTTCTTATAAGAGTGTGAGCATGAGTTTCTTGTGTGTGTGGATCCATTTGTGGTATGGCTCCGTTGGGAGCGTAGCTCAGATGTGAGCGTTATCTTATTGTATGGCTCTGTTGGGAGCGTAGCTCAGATGTGAGCGTTATCTTGTTGTATGGCTCTATTGGGAGCGTAGCCTAAAAGAGGCATGTTGTAGCCTTTTTAAGGAAAAACCCCGTTGGGGGAGCCCGAAGGTGAATGTGGTGATACGTGTGTGTGTGCTAATGAGCATGTATGTATTGCTATTAAGCATTATACATGTTAGGTAAATGAGCCTTAGGTTTAGAAACTTAATAATATTTTCTAAACGGATTGTGGGCCGGTTGCTAGCTTTTAAGCTTTTGGGCCGTAGGGCCAAACATGATTCTTATATCTTAATATCTGTTGGGCCGTTGGGTCGGTTATGCATGTGTGTATGCATGTTTCTTCATGAACATAAGATGGGCCGTAGGGCCAAATGTTGAAATGCATTTAATGACATGAGTTTTGGCCACTGGGCCGTGTATGTGTGAGAAGAAATTAAAAAGAATATCTAAACCTTTTTGGGTGGTCGTTGGACCGTGGGTAAAAGTATAAGGTTTTGATAAACCACATTTGTTGACTAGTGAACCAAACTGTGGGTGTGTTCTTCATGTGTGACTAATTTAAGTAGGAATGTTGTTTTAGTATAAAACCTACATGTTTATACTATGTTATTTTATGCTTTTGATTATGATGCTAAGCCTACTCTCCTGTAACTATTGTGGTTGCAGATTACAGTTCGGTGTAGACTCTTTTTCCATTAGTGCTATGTCAAAAGGAAAGAAGATCCTTGTAGAAGCTATGCTTGGAGTAGATGTTGTCGGTCCATAGTGCCAGGTCGAGTTTTCGGTTGAAGGATGAAGACCTTTGTTATACTTTTCCTTTTGAGTTGTTGTAAGATGTAGACGATTATTCTTTTTGGTTGTTCCGGTATGAGGGATTGCATATCCTGTAGCTGATGGAGTATCATCTTTTGTATGGACGTGCACTTTTTATAGCACCTTGTTTGGTTGGAGCTTATGAATGGTTTTTAATTATAAAGAATGATCTGTTATATCAGTTTGTATGAGGAAGAGATGACGTAGCACTACTCCGAATAGGATTAATTATCCTCCAGAGAGTGGGGTGTTACAATTGCACTATGGGTAAGCGAGAGTACAATTAAAAAAATGTATTCCTAGCTCGGCCAAGAATGTCTGGAAGATCCTTCTGTTGAATTGGGTTCCATTGTCCGAAGTGAGGGCTCTTGGGATGCCAAACCTTGTAATAATGTTTTTCTAAACAAACTTCGTCACATCGGTCCCCCTGATGTTAGCCAATAGCTATGCCATAACCCATTTTATAATGTAGTATGTGGCCATTATAATAAATCTTCTGTTATTTATGGCCTTAAGTAGGGGTCCTACATTGTCTAGGCCCCACTGAGCAAAGGGCTAAGCGCTTGTGAGAGGCGAGAGCTAGTGTATAAGAGAAGCAAAATCTTGACACTTTTCACATTTTCGGACGTACTGATGTGCATCTTTTGCATGTATGTCCACCAGTAGCCTTGTGTGATTGCTCCGTGTGCCAGGGACCTGCCCCCGTTGTGACTGCCACAGATTCCCTCGTCAATCTCATATAACAAGTCTTTCACCAAGCTTGGATGTATGCACAATTGGTATGGTCCGGTGAATGATCTTTGATACAGCTTGTCTATTGGTGAAAGCTAGAACCGAGATACCTTTAATCGTATTTTATGTGCCTCCCTTTTTTTGGCCGGTAGTTGATCGGTCTTAATAAAAAATGTAATAGGATTCATCTAGCTCGAGGTTAGCTCGGCAGAGAAGACCTCAACTCAGATCTTTCCCCGTTCAATGCTCGGCTTTGACAGAAAGTCGATGTTGATCGTCCTTGGTTGATCAGATTATGTCACCGAAGCAAGGGATCATAGAGCGTCAGCATGGCTATTCAATTCTCGTCCTACTTTCTTTATGTCAAACGCCTCAAAAGTTTCGAGTTCCTTCTTGACCTTTGCCAAGTATCTGGACATCCTATCATCTCTGGCCCCATAAATTATGATAAGTTGGTTTACTGCCAACTGGGAATCACTGTACACCGTCATCTCATCCACATGAAGTCTCTTTGCTGCTCGTAGGCCAGCTAGTAGAGCTTCATATTCAGCCTCTTTGTTCGAAGCATAAAAGATGAGCTTTAAAGATTGCTCTAGCACGATCCCTTATGGAGAGGTGAGTACTATCTTAACTCCTCCCCCCTGCCATTTGATGCACCATCCACTTGGAGCCTCCAGGCTTCTGTTACATGTACCATCTTATTCCCTAAAAGCTCCACCTCTGCCCCCATTAGCTCGGTTGGGGACTCATCGTCCGCTGAGCTAGGTGCCTTAGAAGAAGGAGCAAACTCAGTGAGGAAATCTGCCAAGATTTGGGCTTTGATGGCATTTCTTAGCTCATATTTAATATGATGTTCACCACGCTCTATAGCGCACCTGAAGTTCCTATCTGTGAGGTCCGCTTTCTCGAGAAGAGCCTTCAACGGGTATTCTGTTAGGATAATAATGGGGTGAGTCTGGAGTAGTGTATCAACTTCTACGATGTCACAACTCAGGCATATGTAAGCTTTTCTAGAGGCAAATACCGTGTCTCGGCATCTGAAAAATTCTTGCTGACGTAATACACTAGTTGATGGTTGCGGTCATCAGCCCGTACTAGAACGCCGCTCACCGCATACAAGGATACGACGAGATAAAGATAGATAACTTTGCAAGCCACTGGGGTAGATAGGAGTAGAGGTTCTATGAGATACCTTTTTAATTCTTCCAGTGCTTGGTCTGCTTCCTCAGTCCAAAGAAACCCCGTATGCTTCTTCAGTACTTGAAAAAATGGTCGACACTTATTCGAGGACCGGCTGATGAATCAATTTAATGTTGTGGCCATTCTTGTTAGCTTTTTTTACAACTTTTACTAAATTTGGCCTTTGCACGGCTTGAAGTGCGCTGATTTAGTTTGGGTTTTCCTCTATGCCACTATGGGTGTCCAAGAAGCTGAGAAATTTATCTAAGCCGACACCGAAGGCACACTTGGAGGCATTCAACCAAAGTTTGTGTTTCTTTAGGATGTCAAAGAATTCTCTTAGATCATCTAAGTGGCCTCCCTTTTCTTTGGTTTTGACCACCATATCATTTACATATGTCTCCATTGTTCGGCCCATCAAACTACTAAACATCTTTGTGATCATCCTTTGATACGTTGTCACTGCATTCTTAAATCCAAAGGGCATGACCTTGTAACAATAGATCCCCCTGGGGATGATGAAGGCAGTCTTTTCTTGGTCGGGGCTAAACATCGTGATCTGATGATATTCTCGATAGGCTTCAAAGAAGCTCATCTGTTCATGTCCGCCTGTTGAATCCACTAGTTGGTCTATCTTTGGTAAGGGAAAATTATCATTTGGGAAAGCCTTGTTTAGGCTAGTGAAGTGCACACAAACCCTCTATTTTCTGGTCTTTTTCTTGACCATTACTGTGTTAGATAGCCAATCTGGGTATTGTACCTCTTGGATTGTAGTGGCTTCGAGCAGCTTAGCAACCTATTCGGGCACTGCTTCGGCATGTTGAGGTTCCAACCTCTTACTCCTCTATTTAACTTGCCTGTATACCGTGCTAACATTGAGTTGGTGAAAAATCAAGGTAGGGTCAACCCTTGGCATCTCATACGGTGTCCATGCAAAGACTTTGACGTTAGTGTTGAGAAAGGCAACCATTTCGGTCAGTTCCTCTTCCCCAATGGATGAACTGACAAAGAAAAACTTTTTGGGGTTTACCTTATTGATATGGATGGTGAGGAGGTCTTTAATGGTCTTCTCTTTGGCCTTAGTACCGACGTCTTCCAATTCTGGTTGGTCGGGGACTTCAACCAACTGAACTTATCCCGTGTGATGCTTGCTTTTTAACGCGACAATAAAGCATTCTTTTGAGGTGACCTGGTTGTCGTGTATGACCTCCACGCCCTCTTTCGTGTAGAATTTCATCATCTGATGGTAGGTGGAAGGTAGAGGCTTCAATTCATGCAGCAATGACTAGCTTACTATAGCATTATAGGCCGAGGGGACGTCCACCAGGAGGAAGTCGGCCTCCATGATAGTGGAACCAGCTCGGATGGAGACCGTCACTCTCCTTAGTGGACATACTACTTGTGAGTTAAACCCCACCAATGGGGTGAGTGATGGGGTAAGGTCCTTCTCATTCTGATCGAGCTTTTTGAAAAGCTAATAGTAGATGATCTCGGCTAAGCTGCCCTGGTCCACTAGGATTCGTTTGACATTGAACCCATCCATGTTCAGCGTTATTGTAAAGACCCGCAATTTTCGTACAATTTAACCTAGGCGTAATTTTACCCTAATTGATTTTACAAGTGTTCAAACTCTAGAATTCAAACTACATAAACCCTAATAGTGTTAATGTAATAACCCAGATTTTCGTAACACTTTAACCTAGGTGTAATTATACCCTAATGAAGTTAAGAAGTGTTAAACCCTAGAAATTGAATCACACAAATCCTAATAGTAAAATTAAAGGTGAAACACTTAGATGCATCAAACAAGTGGCAACTTAGACTTAAGAATTTAATCAAGATATGTTAAGTATGAAACTCTAAGTTTGGTCACCTACATCACATCCAAGACTTAAGATTTTGGACTAAGTTCCAACATGAAAATTTAAGCCCATGGGATTATTAATTAAGTTAA
>JAUTBS010223766.1:0-11531 GCA_032361285.1 Aequorea victoria | reverse complement strand
TTTTTGAATTTCTCCTTCACATTGATATCAAGTTGAGATGCATGGTTGCCAGATCCTCTCACACACTTCGAGTTTTTGTCGCTAAAAATATCTTTCTTGTACAAACTGACACTGTTTTAAATTGTTTCAATCTCGTATGAAAAAGTGTTACAGTTATTGTGAAAACTTAATGATCGAGCACCGAGTTCCCAAAAATATCTTGCTTTGTTTTGTTTGTGTGCTTGTGTTCTTGTTTCTACTTTTATTTTTTTTGTTTTGCCCGAGAACTAGCAAAATGTAAGTTGGGTGTGTGATCTAGGCTTAAAAGTGCACTTTTAAGCTCTCCAGCATACAAAGTTATGTCCTTGAGTCGTTGTTATAATCCGTGTGTTAGTGTGTTTTTGTGCAGCATTAGGTACATCGAGGCACTTGCCTAAAATATAGTTTAAAGCAAGAAATAAGGCTTAAGGGAGCAAAGATTGAACTTTTGAAGTCAAAACAACAAAAATGAGCAAAGTGCATCACGTCCGGACATGTTTGGCTAATGTCCGGACGTACTAAGGTAGTATACCTACTGGCGCAACATGTTCGGACGTGCGTCCGGACGTATGGAGGCAGAAACCCTACTGGAGCAACACGTCCGAACGTGCGTGACTTACGTCCGGACGTACGTAGACGAGACAGATTTTAAAGGCTGTTGTTATTTCGCGTGGCTTGCATGGGGATATAAAAGGGGGCTCGTTTTCTGTTTCTAGGGTTGGTAATTTGGTCATTGAAGGTTTTGGAAGGCTGCTAGGGCAAGGGAGCAACGTAGAAGACGGATCTATGGCGTGCACGTGTGGATCTTCTTCTTCGTTCATCTCGACGATGAGTGGCTAAGTTCCTCTTCTAGGGTTTCGATGAAACCCTAGTCTCTTTGTAATGTAGTTCTTAGATCTAGTTTTGGTTTGTGTCTTCTTTTCAGATCGTTTGTTGTAAAACAATCTTGAGGTTTTTTTTTGGATTCATGCTTGCATGGTTTATTTATCGGTTCATTAATGTTTATTTCACCTTGACGTTCTTCTTCTCTGTGACTAGTTGAATGCATATTTTTACAATGGTCTTTGCATGTTTCATGAGGGCGTGTATCGTGATAGAATATGCTTAGGAGAAGACGCATTGTGCCGTGACTCGATCTCGGACAACATGTGCTAGTCTAGATATTCTATGCCGATTACCGCATTTTCGAGTTTTTCTTGTTGCACCATTAAGCTTGTAGCTTGAATGGTGCTTTGAATGATCCAATCGAAAGCTGCTAAAACTATTTTTTAAATCCTACGATTACGAGACTAGGGTGGATTCGTGTCGCCCTAGAACTTCTTTTAATCAGTTCAAATCACTTTAAATTTCGTGTTTTAGTTTAATCACAACAATTCAGCTTCGGTTCTCCCGCTTAGAGTTAATTATAGAATTAATTGACAAACTTTATAGCTTAGCCTTTTTGTCCCTGTGGATCGACATCCGGTCTTACACACTATTCTACGGAGTAGCTTGTATCACTCGGTTCTCTTTTATAAATTTATCTTTGACCACAAATGACGCGATCAGTTACTGAGGCTCAAAAGGAAGTGGACGATCTTCTATCCCAAATGGAGGCCAATCGGGAGGTGGTGAAGGGGCTAGAGGAGAAATTAGCCAAGGCTCTGGCCGAGATGGAAGCAGCCAAGAAAGAAGCGGTCGAGGCGTTGAAGGCTTCAGTGGCTTTAATGCAATGAAGGCTCATGTCGTGGCTTCTTTTAAAGGCCTGGACTTTTCCCGGTTCCACTGGACGATGGAGGACCCCACACCCGAGGGAGGTGACTTGGTTGAGAAGACTTTCGAGAAGCCGCCCGTCTGACTTCTCCCTCTGTAGTTTCTTATTTTTTATACTATTTTGTTCCTGTGCTCTTTATAAAAATAGTCTTTTTGGATTTGTTTTGATTGGAATGAGAGCATCTTTAAGTGTTTTATCTTTGGTCTCAATGAATGTCTTTCTTTTCCTTACACGCTACTTATTTTGCCAAGTGTTGGACCCCTCAGTCGGTCGGTCCAATCGGGTCTCGAGTGGCCTTTTTGCCTTGACTGACCAGAACCTTGGGCATAAATTCTCCAAGTGTTTTGTTCCTCAGTCGAGCTTTCTGATAGCACTTTCCTTGTTCTGACTGATCAGCACTTTCGATAAAGGAAATTGCCAAGTATCTGGTCCCTCGGTCGGGCTTTCTTGTGGATTTGATTGGATCATTCAAATGATCTATTTGTCTTTTGGCCGACTGTAACGGCCTTGGTTGGATACCTTCAGTTGATCCAACCTCATTTAGGTTGACCAGGTCCTGAGTGACCTGGCAGTCGAACTTTGAGTCTTCGGGTCTCGGTTAGATACCTTCAATCGATCCAACCTCATTTGGGCTGACCAGGTCCTGAGTGACCTGACTTTCGAACTTTGAGTCTCTAGGCCTTAGTTGGATACCTTCAATCGATCTAACCTTATTTGGGCCGACCAGGTCTTGAGTGAGCTGGCTGTTGAACTTTGAGTCTTTGGGTCTCGATTGGATACCTTCAATCAATCCAACATCATTTCGACCGACCAGGTCCTGAGTGACCTGGACTGTCGATCTTTGGGTCTTCGAGCCTCGGTTGGATACCTTCAATCGATCCAACCTCATTTAGGCCGACCATGTCCTGAGTAACCTGGTTGTCGAACTTTGAGTCTTCGGGCCTCGGTTGGATACCTTCGATCGATCCAACCTCATTTGGGATGACCAGGTCTTGAGTGACCTGGCTGTCAATCTTTGGGGCTTTGGGTCTCGATCGGATACCTTCAATTGATCCAACCTCATTTGGGTTGACCAGGTCCTTAGTGACCTGGCTATTGGACTTTGATTGACATATAATTTTATGAAAGCATGAAGACATATAAAAAGAATGATACTTTTATTGCTGTCATTTTACATGCTTCTTTACTGGTAGTATTTAATGAGGTGCTCGGCATTCTATGTATGTGGGAGTATTCTGCCGGTTGCATCTTTTAGTCGGTATACCCCGGACCTCACTCGATCCTCTACTTGGTATGGACCTTCCCAATTTGGGGCCAACTTGCCTTCTCAGGGATCTTTAGTAGCGAGGGAGACCTTTCAAAGGACCAAGTCCCCTATTCAGAACTCTCTCTTTTTTACATTGTTGTCATAGTACCTCTTCATCATTTGCTGGTAGATCGTTATTCTGAGAGTTGTAGTCTCTCATACCTCATCTACTCGATCTAAGCTTTCTTAGAGGGCTCGGTCATTCTCTTCTTTATCGAAGTTGGCGATTCGGTGGCTTTCTAAACCAACCTCCACTGGGATGACTGCCTCACTCTCATAGGTGAGCATGAATGGAGTCTCTCCTGTCGGTGTTTGGACTGTGGTTCGATACGCCCAGAGTTTGTTTGGGAGCTCCTCAGCCTAGATGCCTTTTGTTGACTCCAGTTTAATCTTGATTATTTTCAGGATCGTTCTGTTGGTCACTTTGACCTGCCCGTTAGCTTGTGGATGGGCAGGAGAAGAGTACCTATTCTGGATGCCGAACGAACCGCAGAACTCTGTAAATCCCTTGCTATCGAACTGCCTACCATTTTCAGTGATAATGCTCCTTGGGATGCCAAATCGACATATGATTGACTTCCACACGAAGTTTACTACCTTCTGTTCAGTGATTCTTGCCAATAGTTCGGCTTCTACCCACTTTGTGAAGTAGTCGATTGCCACTATTAAGAACTTCACTTGACCTCTCCCGATTGAAAAAGGTCTTACTATGTCGATTCCCCATTAGGCGAATGGCCACGGGGTAGTGATTATAGTGAGTTCTTCCGATGGCTATTTGGGGATGGTTGCGAACCTTTGGTATTTGTCATATTTCTTGACAAAGTCCTCGGTGTCTTTCTGGATGGTGGGCCAGTAGTAGCCTGCCCTTAGGATTTTTCCTGATAAGACCCGAGCGCCCGAGTGATTGCCACATATCCTTTTGTGTACCACTTTCATCACGTACTCAGATTTCTCTTTTGAGATGCACCTTAAGTAGGGCACTGAGAAACTGCATTTGTAAAGAACGTCGTCGATGAGCGTGTACTTGCTCGCTCGGTACCTCAGTTTTTTGTCTCTGCCCAGTCGGTAGGTAACTGACCATCTCAAAGCAAGTTGATTATACTCTCTGCCCAGATCACACAGACTTGTACCAAATTTACTGCTAGTGGTGTCTCTCTCTAGGTGATGCTCGGCTGGGTCAGGTACTCTGTTAATATTCTTTTACCCATATGTCCCTCGGGAGCTAAGGCCAACCGAACAAGAGCATCGGCTCGCTGGTTGTGATCCCTAGGGATTCTCTCAATCATGAACTTATTGAACTTAGATGTTAGCTCCTTTATTATGACTTTGTAGGCTTTCATTCGATCTTCTCGTGCCTCGTACTGACCTTGTATTTGACCGACCACTAGCTGTGAGTCACTAAGGATTCTAACCTGGGTTGCCCCCAAGGCTAGTGCCAGTTTGAGGCCAGCTATGACTACTTTGTATTTATCTTCGTTGTTGGTCGCTTAAAAACTGAAACGTACAGAATACTCCATTTCATCTTTTTATGGGGAGATGAGGATGAGACCCGTGCCATTGGCCGATTAGTTTGTCGATCTGTTCACACTTATTGTCCATACATGGTGAGTATCGAAGGCTACCTCGGCTCCTTGGTCGGTTGCCTACAGATTTGCCTCTAATGGAATGGGAAGATGCTCGATAGATGGGATCTCAACCGTGAACTCCGCAATGAAGTCTGCCACTGCTTGCCCTTTGATGGCCAATCATGAACGGTATTGAATGTCAAACTCGCCTAACTCCATCGACCACTGTGCCAGGCGACTAGAGGTTTCTAGTCTTTCCAATATCTATCGTAGCGGTTGGTCGGTTATCACAACTATGGTGTGAGCCTAGAAGTAGGGACGCAATCGCCTGGCCAAGATGACCAAGGCGAATGTCAACCGTTCCACCTGAGGATATCTAGATTCTACTCCCCGAAATTCTCGGCTAGTATAGTAGATGGGTCTCTGAGTCCCTGCATCTTCTCGGATGAGGGCCGAGCTTACTGCCATTTGGAAGACGGCTAAGTACAGTAAAAACTCCTCTCCAAGGATTGCTCGAGAGAGTAATGAGGGAGAGGCTAAGTACAGCTTGAGGTCGACGAACGCTTGTCCACAAGCTTCGGTCCAGTTGAATGCCTTCTTTAAGACAACAAAGAAGGGTGTGCATCGGTCGGTCACCTTGGATATGAATGGGTTTAAGGATGCTAACCGACCTGTGAGCTTTTGTACTTCATTGATCATCTTTGGGGACTGCTTCTCTAGGACGGCTTTAATCTTCTTGGGGTTAGCCTCAATCCCTCGTTTGCTAACCATAAACTCGAGAAACTTGCTTCCTAATACCCCGAATGCACATTTGGTGGGATTTAACTTCATGTTGAAGTTATGCAGCGCTTACAAGGTCTCTTCAAGGTCTGCGAGGTGATCAGCAGCCTTTCTGCTCTTTGTCAACATGTTGTCGACGTATACCTCTACATTTCTTCTGATTTATTTTTTGAAAATAAGGTTGATGAGGCGCTGGTAGGTCGCCCTAGCATTCTTAAGACTAAAGGGCATAACTCTGTAGCAGTAAATCCCTCGGTCTGTGATGAAGGAGGTCTTTTCTTGGTTGGCCTCGTTCATTAGGATATAATTATAACCTGAGAAGGCGTTCATGAAGCTGCGGAGTTCATGACCGCTAGTGGAGTCCACTAGCTAGTCGATCCGATGGAGGAGGTAACTATCTTTCGGGCAAGCTTTATTCAGGTCGGTGAAGTCGATGCACATCCTCCATTTTCCATTTCACTTTTTCACCAGAACTACGTTGGCTAGCCAATCGGGATATTGTACCTCCCGAATGAATTCTGCGCTCAGTAATCGTTCAACCTCGGCTGCTACGACCTCGTTCCTTTCTTTGGCAAAAAATATGTTGCTTCTGTTTGACCGGCTTGTGGAGCTGATCGACACATAGGTGATGTGTGATCACCTAGGGGATGATCCCGATCATATCTTTGTGTGTCCAGGTGAAGATGGACTGGTATATTTTTAAAAAACTGATCAACTCGGCCTTTATATCAGGAGAAATAATTGACCTAATCTGGACCGCCCTATCTAGTATGCTCTCATTCAGGTTGACTTCGAGGAGATCTTCCACCGGTTCTCCTCTTCGAACGAGCTCCTCGTCGCGGACCTCGATCGTGTCGAGAGTTAGGGTTTCCTTCAGCTTAGACCCCCGGAGGAAGGTGTTATAACACTCTCGGGCTATGGTCTGGTCGGCTCTGAGCTCTACCACTCCTTGTTCGATCGAGTATTTGAGCATTAAGTGGTAGGTCAAAGTCATTGCTTTTAGTTGGTTGAGGGCTGGTTGTCCCAAGATGGCATTATAGGCTGACTGACAATCCACCACCAAGAAGTTGACCATCTGAGTTGCCTGCTTTGGGTTAGAGCCGATCGTAAGGGGCAATTAAATCGACCCCAGTGGCTGTATCTTTTCTCCTATAAACTCTGCTTGGGGCGATCTAACCGGGTGCAGCTTCTCTTGATCGATATTGAGTTGATCGAAGGCGTTGAGGAACAATATGTCGACTGAGCTGCCATTATCCACCAGGATCTTGCACACTTTGTAGTTAGCCAGAACCATGGTGAAGACCAGGGGGTCGTCATGCGGCTGCTGGACTCCATGGGAGTCAACTTCAGAGAAGGTGATAATCTCCTCAGTTTTTACAGTTTTGCCCGGTCGGTCAGTCATGAAGACGTCACTGGGACCCTCGGTCCTAAGGCGTCTGGTGTGGGCTTTTCTAGAAGAGCCACTTTCACCTCCTCCAGCAAAACCTCCAGAGATCACTCGGACCTCCTCCACAAGGTTTCTGTCTTGGTCCCTGGGGATGGTGGTGGACTATCTTATCGGCCTGGAGAGTTTTCTCAATTTTGCTGACCGGCCAAGAATTTTTTGAGCCTTCCTCTCTGGATTAGTGCCTCAAACTGTTCTTTTAGGCCAAAGCAGTCCTTGATGTTATAGCCATGATCTTTGTGGAAGCGGCAGTACTTGTCAGGATTGCGGTGGTTTGGCTGAGACCTGAGCTTCTTTGGCCACCGTAGCTCGGGGTCATCCCCGATCTGCAAGAGGACCAGCTCGACAGAAGTATTTAGGGGCGTATACTTCTCGAAGCGACTGGTTGGTAATCTGGGCCGTATGGAATCAGCATGACCATGTTGTGACCGATCGAAGTCTCAAGACTGTTTTGATCGATCGGTCTCATCTCGTTTTCTCTGATCATTTTTCTTCGTATTTTTGCCTTTCTTTGTTGATTCCGGTGGTCGGTCCTTCCGGGCATTCATAGCATCCTCGGCATTCATGTGCTTCTGAGCCTTTTCAATGAGCTTAGCCATGCTAGTTGGTTGTGCCTTTTCCAGCGAGAAAAGAAATTTTGTGGGCTGGAGGCCACCCATGAACGTTATCAAGGCTACTTTATCGTCGATGTCATCCACCTTTAGAGCTTCGGCGTTGAACCAAGTGACGTAGTGGGGGACGGTCTCAGTTTTTCCTTGTTTGACATTGAAGAGGTACTTGGCATGCCTTAAATGTGGTTGGCCACCGATGAAGTGACCGACGAATAATTTACTCAACTGGGTGAACGAGGATATGGACCCTTTTTTCAGCTTGCTGAACCATACTCGAGTCGACCCCTTCAAAGTGGTTGGGAAGGCTCGGCACATGATCTCATTTGGGACTGCATGCAGATGCATATAGGCCTTGTATGTTTTCAGGTGGTCCAGGGGGTCTTTTAACCCATCGAAGGCTTTTATTTGTGGCATCCTAAATTTAGATGGCAGAGGCTCGGCTATAATGGCCGAGGAGAATGGTAAGTCCATTCTTTGGACGAGCTCGTCGACTACCACTGCGGTCTTTTCCTTCATGGTCGCCATTATACTATTGAGTTGATCTTTCACTTCCCTCAGCTCGACCTTTATAGCGGTGGAAGATTCAGTATTCTCGGACTGGATGCCCCTGGCCTGCTTTGGAGCTTGATTTATGCCCTGAGGTTGAGCCCTGCTCTCGTCCATGTCCTTATTCTTGCTCGGCTCCTCCTCTTGGCCTCACCCTCGATCGTTGGGCTATTGGACTAGTGGTTGCATGTCCTCAGGGTGTGGAATACGAGGGGTAAGGAGAGGAATAAGAAGGAGCCGAGCTTGCTCATCCAGCCTTTGGTTGATGGCCTGGTTTTGGTGAACTAGGCCTTGGATCAGTTGAGTCAAATCTTTCAACTGTTGCTCGACATTAGGTGGTGGGTCCCCTTGAGGGTTGCCTGGATGACGATTTCCTTTAGAGGCAATTGATCGTGTGGTAACCATTCAGAATACGAGACACCGGGGAGAGGAACAATGATCAATCTTTCCCACAGACGGCGTCAGATGTTAGTGTATGAATCTAGACGGTCCTCCCAGGATACAACGATCAATTGATTGTTTGAAGCAGCGCAGCAATCAAACAAATCCTTTGAACTTTTCTGTGTTTGAACTCCCTTATGCTTAAATAAAAAAAATGCAGAACAAAAGCAGAGTAGAGCAGAGCAATTTAGCAGAGAGAGAGAATGAACTTCGTATTTCTGGTGTAATCACCATTACATTCAGCTTAAAGAGGCCCTCAGACTGGTACCCCTTTCCTACAAACATTTCGTTCTTTATAAGAATAAACTTATCCTACTCAAACACCAGCTAGAACCCATTCTTACTCAGTAATGACCCAGAGACCAGGTTCTTCCGTATGTCTGACACATACAGCACATTGTTGAGTGTGAGCTCCTTCTCTGAAGTTATCTTCAGAACAACCTTTCCTTGTCCTTCAACCTTGGAGGTTGAAGAGTTCCCCATGTACAGTTGTTCTTCATCAATTTCTTGATATGTAAAAAATATATGTTTGTCTGAACATATGTGGTGGGTAGCTCCAGTGTCTATCCACTAAGTTCTGGGATTTCTGACAAGATTTGTTTCAGACATAATTGCAGAAAGGTTGTCCACTTCAGTTACGTTGGTTTGGGCATTCTTATTTGCAGAAACCTTGTGCTTACTGCAACAATCCTTTGCACGATACCCTGGTTTGTCACAGTAATAACACTTTCCCTTGAATTTGAGCCCTTTGGAGTCCCCATCTTTGTCACCAACATATTTTCTCTTCTTGTTGTTGGTTTTCGGCGCTTGTTCAACGATATTGGCCCTGGACTCCATTTCGATCTTTCTTTCGGATTTGCGGTTGTCTTCCTCTATCCTCAGTCTGATAATCAATTCCTCCAATCGCATCTCTTTTTGCTTATGCTTCAAGTAGTTTTAAAAATCTTTCCATCCTGCAGGTAATGTCTCAATTATAGCAGCAACCTGAAAAGACTCACTTAAAGTCATACATTCTGCATGAATATCATGCAGAATCAGCTGGAGGTCTTGCACTTGTTTGACGATAGGTTAGGAATCCACCATTTTATAATCCAGAAATTTGTCGATGATGAATTTCTTCGCACCAGCATCGTCTGTCTTATATTTATGGTCCAGAAATTCCCACAGTTCCTTTGCCGTCTTTATCGGACTATAGATACCGTACAGAGCGTTATCCCATCCATTGAGGATATAGTTCATGCATATGAAATCAGTATGTTTCCAAGCTTCCACCACAACGATCGCCAGATGGCTGGTCTCGCTTTCAATCAATGTCGGAGCATCCTTACGAAGGAATGTAGCCAGACTCAAAGTCGTAAGATAAAATAACATCTTTTGTTGCCATCTCTTGAAATCAGTTCCACTGAACTTTTCTATCTTTTTTCCGTGGTTTATCGGTACTGTTGGAACAACAGGCGGTATCACAGGAGGCGTTGCGACAACGGGAGTAGGGGGAGCAGAATCAATAATTTGTGAATCTATTTTATCTGTTTGATATACACAATAAAGAAAATTTTAATATAAAATCTATACACCGTAGATATTTTTGTTCAAATAGAAATTAACACTAAAGATGCTTCAAATTCTATTTACAAACAATTAAATATGAACACTGTTTTTATTTATTTAAAAAAATAAATTAAAAAAATAGGCACTATTTTTAATTTAAAAATAGAAACAAAAAATATTATAATATTTTTTTCCTTTCACTGTTACTGAAACATATAAAAAGCAGAAACTTGATTTTCTCCAATTAAATTTCAGAAAGCAGATTTCCTTTAGTTAAATTTCGAAAAAAAGATTTTTCCTTTACTATTTATAAGAACGGATTAAACAAATAGATTTAAAACTGTTTTAAAAAAATTCCCAGAACAGATACAGGTTAATTAAAAATTAATTCCATAAACGAATTCTAGAAACAGATTAAAGATTAATTGAAAATTAATTCTAGAAACGAATTCTAAAAACACATTAAAGATTAATTTTGTTCTAATACTGTATTTTTTTGTCTTAAGATTGTAGTAAAAAATTTTCAATTTGTACCCAGAATTTAAAAGAGAAAAACAGATTTACCAAAATTAAAGAACCTATTTTTATTGTGATCGAGGCTTGTGTACTACACAATGTCCTTAAGACAAAAATAGTCTCGCTACGGTGCTTCGAGGTTCAGCCCGTATGCCTCCCAAGATATAACGATCAGTTGATTGTTTGAAGCAGCACAGCAATCAAACAAAGTCTTCAAATTTTTCTATGTTTGAACTCCCTTATGCTTAAATCAGAAAAAATGCAGAACAGAAGCAGAGAGAGAGAAGAAACTTCGGATTTTTGATGTATTAGAAATGGGCAGAGGCTGGTTCATTTTAGAAATGGCCCGAGCCCGATCCGGCTTGGCTCGGCCGGTCGATCGGCGGCATGCGCATGTGATTTTTGGGTTCAGCTCTTAACCCATGCTCACACTTGGCTAGGTCCTCCCCCTTCCACAAAATTGGGTTACCCCAAGTGTCACGCCCCAATTTGGGAATGGTGACCGGCCATGAATTGTGGGCCTTAGCCCAACAAGCCAAGTAAGTCTTAAACATGAATAAGCTACTATATGCTTAATTAAGATTCAATTTCCATGAATTTAACTACTTAAAATTTTATTCATTAATAATTGGGTCAACAGCCCATAAAAATCCACCAGTAATGTCATGAACATCAATAATCCATAATGTCACAATGTCATATGATAATGTAAACTATGCGGAAGTAAATGATAATATGATAATGAGATGTCTTAGAGGTCATAGAATTGAATCCCCCGCAGCAGTCCATCAAATGCATTTCGACTCACTTGCTACTTGAAAATGTTATAATATAACATCAGTATAAACTGTGAATGGAATCATGATAGTACAATATAGTTCTAAAACAGGGATAAAATAAAGTATATAGTAACATAACATGGCATGGTATATACATCATAATAAATGGGTAATCACAACCCTTCAGTTCAACTCTTCTCATTTCATTTCATTTTCTTTCATTT